>PVKS010000164.1:138227-187525 GCA_004027875.1 Aplodontia rufa
AAAAAAAAAAAAAAAAAAAAAAAAAAAAAAAAAAAAAAAAAAAAAAAAAAAAAAAAAAAAAAAAAAAAAAAAAAAAAAAAAAAAAAAAAAGAAAAAGAAAAAGAAAGAAAAGAAAGAAAAAAAACCAGTAGTTTGCCTTTGCCTAATCCAGCTTTGCAAAATCAGACTGCTCTGGTCAGTGTTAGGGAACTAAAAGCCCCAGCTCATTTGGCATCTGTTCATTCATACTGCAGCTGTATCTCAGGAATATGCCTAATGAGCAGTTCCTCAGTCAAATCATGGGAAGGAAGAGCACAGGATCATGGCCCACTGAACTTTTAAAAGAGACATTCACAAATTAACAAAAAAAAAAAAAAAAAAAGAAAGAAAGAAATATTGGGAAAGGAATTATGCAGGAAAGTGGACACCCTCTGAGATTTAGAAAGTTAAGTCTTGATCCCCCTAATAGTTGTAAACTGTTCCTTTCCTACTGTAAGATGCAAGCTCTAAAATATTTATTCTTTTTACGTGTACATATTGTGTATGAGATTCCTGTGACTATTGACAGCCGATGGATCTTCCAAAAAATAAGTGAAGCTGCCATCTTTACATCACTTTTCAGAAATCGGAGATCAATCCCATTACTTTCAGAATGAAGTTTAAATTCATGAGATAACACCCAGAGCCTCTGTCTGTCATTCGGCAAAAAATGTGCTTATACTGAACATCAAGGTGCTGAGCATGTTGCTGCAGATAAAGAAGCAATGTGGAGCCTGCGTGGGGCTTGTTCTCCTTGATGTGCAAGGGCAGCTGCTCACCTCCTCGCTCTGCGCTCTGCACGCACGTCCTCTTCGCTCTTTTTGAAGCAGTCTCCACCTGGCACACCTCCCTCCCTCCCTCTACCACAGCAAACCTTGCTTCAGTCTCTGTTGCAAGGCTAGCCAAAGTCTTTGTCACCCTCTGTTCCTTCCTCTGTTTCCCACAAGAGCATCTTCCCTCTTCGCCCTGTGAAATCACGTGCCAGTATGTTTCCTGCAGAGGATTCAAAGTATAGAGGAAACTATTTTATTTATTTTTTTTAAAGGCAGAATTGGTCCTGTGTTATCTAAATCTTTTTTTTTTAAGAGAGAAGGACAGTGAGAGAGAGAGAGAGAGAGAGAGAGAATCAATTTTTATTGAGTTCTTCACATGGCTTTTGTTGCTCTGACACGTGGGTGCTGGGGTTTGAACCCATGTACTTGCACATGCCAGGCAAGCACCTTAACCACTGAGCCACCATAAATCCAGCCCCATAAATCTTCCTTATTATTAGTTTATATGATACATTATGCCCAATATTCTGTAAATATTTGCCACTTAATTTTCAGATAGGAAAAGAAGAAAAATAAACTTCCTATATCGTGAAAGGGAATATTCTTTTGACAATTAGGGTTCTCTTGCTGGAATATTAATTTTGAGACTGTGAAGTGATTTGAAGACTAGAGGTTTTTTTGGTTTGTTTTCATTTTGTTTTGATGCTGGAACTCGGGGCCTACCACATGGTAATCGGGTACTCTACCACTGAGCCACACCCCTAGCTCCTAAAGACTGGAGAGATTTTAAAATCTATGTTCTTATAATCAGCAGGCCAAGAAAGATCAAAAAAATTTAGTGTATGTTGTAGGTGGGATAGCTGCAAAGAACATTTACTAATGGGAAGCTTGAGATCGTTCAGTGAGGATAGAGTGGAATCATGCTACAGGTCCAGGGTCACCACCCAACACCCTGTTCCTGCATGTACACAGAGGCCCACAGAGATGCTCTGTTTTGACTGGAGTCTTTTCTTCTTGGGAGACAGTATAGTCTATAGGCCTGAGAGTTATTCGTTGGTTTTCCAGCTGAAACTCCCTAGGATAGCATACCCTATCCAATCTCATATGTAAATATTTTCATATAAATCTCAGTACTTTAACATAGTGGAAGTTTGTTTTTTTTTTTTTTTTTGGTGTTAGGAAGAGCAGTAAGAGTCCAGTGCATCTGTCCCCCATGTGGTGGCCCAGCATTGTATGGCTAACCTTACAGGACAGGGAAACATAATCCCCTGTAATGGGGCAGGGTTTGGAAATATTGGTGAGCATTGATAATGTCTACCATGTCAAGTTTTGGCTCAAAGAATAGGGGACAATAGTGGTTTCAGTACTTAAGAATTGACCTCACTTTAGAAATACTCATTGCTTTAAACATGACTCAGGTCCAGAAGGCTCCCTGTAGCGAGCCTTCTCTGGTTGTCTGTCTTTAGTTAGTGACCTAGCTCCATGCCCTATGGGTGCAAGCAATTTTTGTACTCAGGCTCATCATAGATACCAACAAAAGTTTGAATAACACCAATCAATATTATTTTCTCAAGGGTTTCTAAGAAGATCTAAATAAACTGTGAAAAATATTTCTCAACCAAAAGACAGACCCTATGTTTCAAAGAGTTGTGATTATCCCGTATTATCCACAGAGGATTGGTTCCAGGACCTATGAAGGCGCCAAACTCTACAGTTGCTCAAGTCCTTTCTAAAAGATGGTATGATATTTGCATATAACCTATCCACATCCTCCTACAGACTTAAAATCCTCTCCAGATTACTTATAATACCTAAGTCAGTATAAATGCTAGGTAAATAGCATTAGGGAATAATGACAAGAAAAAAAAGTATCTGTTCAGCACAGACAGTCTTTTTCTGAAATATCTTTAATCTGTGGTTGGTTGAATTCACAGATGCAAAACAAACAGGCATAAAGGATCAACTATATATTAAATGGGGGCTGAAGCAGTGGCTCAGCGGTTTCGGCGCTTGCCTGGCAAGCACGAGGACCCGGGTTCAAACCCCAGCACCATGTACACAACTGAGTGTTGGAGCAACTAAGGCCATGTGAAAAACTAAATAAAATTGTTTCTCTCTTTCTCTATCTCTCTCACTGTCCCTCTCTCTTAAAAAAAAAACTATATATTAAATGGTGTTACACCAGATCTTACCAATATTTTGGCTCTATAGTAGTCCTCCTTCTTTATTGTTTTAATGTTTATTTTTTGGTATTGGGGATTGAACCCAGGGATACTTCACCACTGAGGCCACATCCCCAGCCCTTTATAGTTTTTATTTTAAGACAGGGTCTTGCTAAATTGCTTAGGGCCTTATTTTAGTTGCTGAGGCTGGCTTTGAACTTGTGATCCTCCTGCCTCAGCCTCACAAATTCCTAGAATTATAGGTGTGGACCACTGTACCCAGCAGTCCTCCTTTTTTTATAGTGAAAGCAATCTAAAACATATTTGGCATTTGGATGGTTTTTTGTCTCTTTGTGAGACACCATCTCTTCAAAGAGATAAGGAATGAATATAATCTTGCCAGAAATTAAAGTAAGGAGGAAGGGTAAAGACATTCAAACTCAATAATGTCAGACATTTTATTGTAGCTGGGTACCCCCGCCCCTTGTAGCTGAAACTTGAGTTCAAATTGAAAGTCTCCTTTATCCTCCCAGTTTGATATGTAATCACAAAAGCTGCCAGCCCCTTTCACTCTATTCTGGTATAAGAATTGACTGGATTAATTCAGTATGCAGATTTGTGTATATTAGTCAGGATAAATGAGTTAGGCTGCAATAATAAACCCCACCAAAAATCTCAGTAGTTTGACATAGTAGAAGTTTGCTTTTTGCTTTTTAAGGGTGCAGGGCATCTGTCCCCCATGCATGGGCCAGCATTCCAGCTACTTCAGTCTTGAGATAAACTCAGGTCAGCATGTGCTTCTACCGTTGCTACATCGGGATGGGGAATCTGGTAAATTTTGCCAGTGTTTCTGCTGTAATAAACAATGCATAACCTTACAAGGCAGGGAAATGTAACCCCCTGTAATGGGGTAGGGGGTTGGAAATATTGGTGAGCATTGGTAATGTCTACCAAGTCAATTTTGGGTTCAAAGGGGGAAGTAATGGTTTCATACTGTGATCTTTTTCAACTTTCAGGATTTGCTTAGAGTTTCAACAAGAACATAAAGTTGAAGTAAATTACAGAAAAGCAATGTAGAACTGAAAGTGCGGGTGAAGAAAATGCCTGGGTTTCTGATGTCTTGGTTTCAAATACTGTAACTGGCATAGCAACTCCTTAAGACATTAACAAAGTTTGGTCCCCGAAACAGATTCTAAACAGAAGAAAGTTCCATAAGGCCCACTTATGCATCCATTGGTCTTTTAAAAAGGCATAATCCTTTGAGGACTTGTCATTGGTGGACAGGGGACTCCTTGAATGAAGTTTATTTGTTTGCTATTTGAGGGTTGTTTCTATTTAGGTGTGTGGTGGAAGCAGAGGGGTACTGAGTCCCTCTCACTAGTTATTATAATATACTGGGGTCCCCATAACCAACCTCAGATGATAGTTGAATTATATTTGTAGACCATTATCTATGATCCTAAGATTTTTAAGGTTTCTGGAAGGTAAACCTATGAGGGGAAGGTGTCATCACCATCAATAGCTGAAAAGTACATTGCGAACCTTAGAACTCAGGTCAACTGAGCTAACCTGGGAGTATTTTCACAGGAATGGGAAGCTACCCTCTGTGATTTGTCTTATTTCCCCCTCTTTCACCTTACAGTACACTTTAAAATTTGAAAGTTGTGCAGCAAGGAGAAATAAGTTTTCACTTGAAGAATCCTGTTAACTCAGGGCCCATAAAAGTTCGTACACTTTTAGTACCACTTCAAGGTATTTATACAAAACAAGCCATATGCAGTTTTTTTCTTTTAAAGACAGAGGGACAGTGAAAGAGAGAAAGAGAGAATCAATTTTATTTAGTTTTTCATGTGGCTTTCCTTGCTCGGACACTTCTTTGTGTACGTGGTACTTCGAACCCACATCCTCATACATGCCGGCCAAGTGCTGTAACCGCTGAGCCACTGCTCCAGCCTGCATATACAGTTTTTGAGCAATGAAAGGCTTAGTGTCCTAATGAAACATTTCCCTGACCCTACCCAGATGCTAGCTTTTAATTACTCAAAAATATTTAATAGCAAAACTGCATGGAACAAGCATTTGAGGCACTTTTGCATAAAAACTTCAATAGCTGGAGCTAATTGCATTGCAAATAAATAATACCCACCCTGAAAGGGTGAAGAGGAAAAGAATTAATCTAAGTAACTTTGGAAAACAGCATCTTAACTGGATACTCTTAGGCTAAGGATGAAAGGATTTATTTACGCTCGCATCTAGCAAATGTGTTTCTCTTGGGGGTGGGTTTGCAATTCTGGAAGTACTTTATGAAGCATAATGGAATTAAATGGACAAGTAAATATAGTGTCAGTGACAGCAGCAGAGTTTCTTACAGCTCAAGAATGAAGTTACAAACGAGGAGTGAATATACAATGTAAAACTCTGGGATTGGATTGGAATCAGAGGTATCAGAATAAACTGTTGGTGTAACATGTATACATACAGATAGAGAAATATGGAACATGGATTAGTGTACATCTCTGTTTTCTGGCTCTGTCTGCTTTGAGACCTGCCAAGCAATGGAACTCTAGCCACCATGAGCAACCATCAGCTTCTAATCACCATTGTCTGATAAAGATGCCAGGGATCCTTCAGCAAGTAGTTAATTCCAATGCTGGGGAAGGGGAAATACAAAATGATCCTTGAGCACCTTATAGAGCTAGAAAATAAGAAAATGCTTAAATAAACATAGGCCTTGTCAGACCCAAGAGCCAACCTAAATAGACAAAGCTAGTACTGCTTTAGCAACAAAATAAATAATGATAGTGTGTTAGTCAGCTTTTTGCCACTGTAACCAAAATATGTGACATAAACCACTTAGAGGAGGAAAGATTTACTTTGGTTCATGCTTTCAGAGGTCTCAGTCCATAATCAGCTGACTCCATTTCTTTGGGCCTGAGATGAGGCGGAACATGGCGGAAAGGCTTGGCAGAGGACAGCTCTCAGCTGTTGGCAGCCGGGAAAGAGAGAGAATGAGAGGAAAGTGCCCAGGAGAAGATGTTTTCCCCAAGGGCACACCCCCAGGGATCTACTTCCTCCAACCTCCCCCACCTGCATACTGTTTCCACCTCCTCCTAGTAGCCCATTCAGATGATTGGTCCATGAAATGGATTAATCCCCGGATGAGGTTAGAGCCCTCACAACCCAATCATTTCCTAAAAGCCCTCATCTCAGGACATTGCTGCATCAGGGACCATGCCTATAAGTGCATGAGCTTTTGCGGGACATTCCAGATCTTAACCATTAGAATAGAATAAATATCCGTAAGTCCATACCGGTACACATAAAAAGTGGGATAAACAAATAAATGAGAGTAAAGGGACATTGTTTATTATAGAAAAGTTACAGTTCATGAAAATAGAAGGAAAAAGACAAAGTAGAAAAATCACCATGAAGCAAATACTACAGTAATAAGTAAACAAAAGCACTAGTGTGTGCAAATATTAATAGGTCAAACCTGAGGAGAAGCAGGGCATTTCCATGATCTCAAAGCATGTTCCCCGATATGGTTATTAATTATAAAGAGAATCAAGAACCCTTGCATGCACCACCTTAACCAAGCCATCAAGATAAACATTAATGGTGATAAAACATCTGTATCACAAAGCCCTGGATGTTAAGCACTGAGAAGGACACAGTATCATTTCACTATCCTGAAAGATGAGGAAGGACCAAGGAACCACTACACAGTGGAGGAGACTCAGAAGAATGAACGATTAAATGCAATGCGGGAAACTAGAGAGAATCTGAAAACAGAAAAGTGCATACAGTAGAACAATCAGTAGAAGCAAGTAAGTTCAGTTATTACTGATTCTGATAATTGTGCCTCGGTTAAGAATGTGAGTATTTGTGGAAGGGGGGTGAGGCACACATGCTAAATTAGTTCAAAATAATAATTAGTTCAAATTACTGATGAAATGTGCAAGTATTCCAATAGAAGTCTTTTGTTCTTTCTATTGCAATTTCCACAGCCGAGCGTCTCTTGAACAGTTGGCTGGATGTTCGTCATATTGAAAAATATGTAGACCAAGGTAAAAGTGGAACAAGAGAACTGCTGTGGTCCTGGGCACAGAAAAACAAGACCATCGGGGACCTTTTACAGATTCTCCAGGAGATGGGGCATCACCGAGCTATACAATTAATCATGAACCACGGTAAACATTTTTATGACTGGCTCAAAATCCATCCTACAGGAATGTTAATTTGTAAATGGAGATGTTGCATTTTACCCAGAACATTGACTTGCCATGCTCTACGTCAGTGACTCCTTACCTGTCGCTCTATCTTCAGGGGAACTTGCAGCTTTATATTTGTTTGTGTGTGACAGTTTCTCCCCTTATTGCCTAACTTATGCAACGCATTACTTTCTGCAGTTTTAGAGTTTTTTTAAAAAGCTTTTACTTAGAAAGGGCAGGCTTTTAAATGTTTCTTTTGCAGCAGCTAATAGAATTAGCCTTCTCTCCAAAATTCAGATTCTTTGAATCATAAACATAATCAGAATCACAATGTTTAAGTAAAATGTAGATAATGCAATTCTTTGTTTTATTATGATTAGAAGTAAGTAAGGGGATCTCTCCCCCCCATATTTTAGTGCAAATAATACCTACAGAATAAGCTTGAGATTTGCCTTTTATCTTCACTGCTGTTTTTATGCCAAAGCTTTTAACTCTGCCTCACTTGTAGGTCATTCATTCCATAATTCTGCCCTTTGTGCCTTGTTTGTCATGTCTTACAGTCAGAGAAACCCGATAAGTAACGCCCATGAAGTTTTCTCCTTTTATTGAATGCCGGTAAAATATTATCTTAACATCATCTGTTCTGCAGGGTGTGGGGCACAAGCCCGCAATCCCAGCCACTCGGGAGGCTGAGGCAGGAGGATCACTAGTTCAAAGCCGACCTCAGCAACTTGGTGAGGCCCCGAGTAATTTAGCCAGACCCTGTCTCAAAATAAAATTTAAAAAACAACTGGTGATGTTGCTCAGTGGTTAAGCACCTCTGGGTTCAATTCCTCGTACCAAGAACAAAAACAAATAAAAAAACAGCAACAGAACAAAACAAAACCAAACCCCATATATTCTGTTTTTTTCTACTTGAATTTATTCACTTCAATAATAATGATCTTGACTGATCTTGGGCCTTTGTATTATAAGTTCAGGACTCTTTGATCTGAAACCTTTGGATCAACATCTTTATCTTTTTTGTACACATTCTTTGGTCATATACTCAATGTTCCTGAGCCTCTCCCTTCTTACACAAAGAAGATTTACACACACAACAAAGAAATCCTGAGAAATTTATACCAGAAAACTATTGCTTCAGAATGACTTTGATTTAGTAATGGATTTTCATTAGTGGGATTTCAGTCCCCAAATAGCTTCTGCCATAACATTACCTAACGTGGCTAATCCCTTCTCCCTTTTGTACACTATTTCTTCGTGTGGTTTAGCAGAGCAGAATGCGTCACTGTGAAGCTGAGCAAATGAAATGCAGTGAGTCCTCGGCAACCGTAAATGCAATGCCTCATCATCTCAGCCTTTTCGAAGCTCAGAAACCACCACATGGCTTGCTCTTCACAGGATCAACCTATCCCAATAGGAAACCAGATGTGGCTTTTTTTTTTTTTTAAGCAAGAGGGACAGTGAGAGAAAGAGAGAATCGATTTTATTTAGTTTTTCATGTGGTTTTTGTTGCTCTGACACCTCACTGCGTACGTGGTGCTGGGGTTCGAACCCACAGACTTGTGCATGCAAGGCAAGGACCGCAACCACTGAACCACAGCTCCAGCCCCCAGATGTGTTTTAACTTCAGTGTTGAGGTTATATTTTCTCTCTGTGTGTGTTGTTTATTTATGTAGCAGAGAATGATTTGGGCTGTGAGTAGACAACCCTTTCACATTTCTGGTTGACTCCTAGTCTGCTACACATGCAAAGTTGAGTTCATTTTTAAGTGTGAGATTAGCAGATTACTAGAGACACTTATTTACTGCTCTAGTATAAGAAAATCAGTAAATCTGAGATGAAGAAAAGAGTAGTGCCTCACCCTGAGTCCTTTGCAGAAGAAAATAGCATCATGTAATTATACTTTGTTGAATTGATGCTTTGAATTAAATCATATTCTGGAAAAAGTTAATTGGATAGGCTGCTGAGTGAAATGTGGTGATTTGTTAGGAGCAGGTCTGCTGAAAAGGTTTGTCCTGTGTGATTAGAAGTTGGAGTTCTATAGAAAGTGCATAAAAAGATTTAGTCTTTCTCTGCTGCCACCATGGACAGATAATCAGTTTTTACCTACTTTCCTTCATTTTTCCATTTGATAGCATGGTCTTTATTTTACATGATTGTTCAACCTTTTCTGTCTTCCAGCCTCCAGGTATCATTTCGTGTATTTGGATGTTTTCTGAGTATTACTGAGAAATGCCCCATGTTTCCTGCAGTTCAGCCTGCTGCATTAGATGATCTCCCTGCATCCGTAGGACGTTTCCTCTGATCTCAGGACATAACCAAAGTTTTCAAGGAACTAGTATCTGTACTTACTGTTACTATATTTCTGTCCTTACATAGACATTTTGCATTTGCATTTCAGTGATTGGCAGTTGTTTTCCAGTTTTGAGCTGACATCCACAGCTTTCTACTGACCTCTTATAAAGCCGTTTTGAACCTTCCATGTTATGGCAGTGAAACCTTATCTCTGTTTTCATTAACAAACAGTTAATGACTTTTAGTGCCCTTGCAGCTGTCGCACTTCAATTTCTGTTCTACATGAAGATGTTTGTTATTTCTCTCTTCTTTCTATTTTATTTTCTTCTAGTTGCCTTGGCTAGAATCTTCAATGTAACAGTGATTAGAAGTGGCAAGACCAGACATCTCTATCTGGATCCTGATCATAAATAGAGAATCCAGTCTTTGATCATGGAGTATAAGGCCAACTGTGGTGTTTTTCATAGATGTCCAATATTGAGGAAATACCCTTCTCCCTTCTATCCCTAGGCCTTTTTTTTTTTAATATGACAGGCTTTTGTCAAATGCTTTTTCACAATTTGTTGAGAATGAACATGTGGATTTTGTCCTTCATTCTTTTAATGTAGTGTTTCACATTAGTTGATTTTCAGATATTAAACAAATCTTGGATTCCTGGGAAAAATCCTACTTGTTTATGGCATGTAATCAATCCTTCCACATTTCTGGATTGGTTTGCTAGTATTTTGTTGAGAACTTTTGCATCTATATCCATAGAGATATTGGTCTGCACTTTTCCTGTGTCTTCATCTGACAGTGATATCAAAATAATACTGGCTTCTTGGAATGATTTAGAACTTTGCCTATCCTTTTCTATTTTTGAAGAATTTGTGTAGGGTTTGTGTGAAACTTAAAATGTATGGTAGAATTAACCAGTGAGATCATCTGAGCTAGGCTTTAGTTTGTGGAATTTTTTTTTTTTTAAGGGAGAGGGACAGCATGTGTGTGTGTGAGGGAGAGAGAGAGAGAGAGAGAGTGAAAGACAGAACCAATTTTTAGTTTAGTTTTTCATGTGGCCATTGTTGCTTGGAAACTTCATTGTGTACATGATGCTGGGGTTTGAATCTGTGTACACCAGGCAAGCGCTGTAACCGCTGAGCCACTGCTCCAGCCCCAACTTTGTGGAAGTTTTAAAACACTAAGGCAGTCTCTACTTGCTATAGAGTCAGGTTGTTTATTCCTTCTGTAGTTAGTTTCAGTAGTTTTGTGTTTTTCTAGGAATGTGTCCAGCTCATTTATCTAATTTTTCAGCACACCATTGTTCATAGTATTCCTTATAATTCTTGTTATTTCAGTAACATCAGTAGTGATGTCTCCTCTTTTGTTCTTGATTTCAGTAATTTGAGTCTCCTCCTTCTTCCTGGTAAGTCTAGCTAAAACTTGTCAATTTAGCAGATCTTTCCAAGAACCAACTTTGGATTCATTGATTTTCTCTTTTGTTTTTTATTTTCTTATTTAATTTTTTTCATTCAGATCTTAAGGATTTAATTCCTCCTGCTTGCTTCAGTTTAGTTTTCTCTTCCTTTTCTAGCTCCTTACAGTGAAAATTTAGTGTATTGATTTGAGATATTTCTTCTTTTTTAAGGTTGGCGTTTGCAGCTATAAATTTTCCTCTAGGCACTGCTTGTGCTGCATTCCATAGTTTTGGTATGTTGTGTCTTCATTTTCATTCATCTTAAAGTATTTTCTAATTTGCTTTGTGATTTCTTCTTAAACTCATTGGTTATTTATGAGTTTATTGTTCAATTTCTGTTTATTTGTGAATTTCCTACATTTTCCTTCTATTGCCAATTTCTGCTTTAATTCTCTTGTGGTCAGGAAATGTACTTTATGCGATTTCTTAACTTCCAAATGTTTCAAGGATCTCTTCATTTGTCCCTCATGTGATCTGGTCAGGAGAATGTTCAGTTGCCCTGGAGAAATATATGTGTATCCTACGTTTGGATAGAATGTTCTATAGATGTCAATTAGGTGTAGTTGGTTTGTAGTGTAGTGTGAGGAGGTGTGCTATCAATTGACTATGTTTTGGTGCTTGTTTTATAAGCAAAATAATTTAATAAACATTGGAACACAATCTAAGTAATGCTATAAGGTGAAATAAATATTTTCCAAAGTCTGAATCAGTTTGTTAGAAATGATAAGAAATTATTCAGCAGTATTTTAACCTTTTGTAGGAAGCTACCAAGATTTTCTCAGTTCAGATCGAACTAGGAGACCAAAATTACATTCTGTATTTGGGAAGGGGTGGTGAGTATTGGTGTTTGATAACACACACACACATACCACCACCACCACCACTAATTCCACCAATACAAAATAGTATAAAATACAAACTAACCCAAGAAGATGTAAGCTCGTAACTGCAAAAATTTAGAATATATGTGCAAAAAGTTGGTAACAATGTTACATTTTTTCTTTCAGTTTTTTACTTTGTACTTCCATGTTTTTAATTGTCTAATAATAATTTAAAGTAGCTATTCATATTTTAAGTGAAGAAAGTAAGCTTGTCTAATATTTGTTCATTAGAAAGCTATTTCACATGGGTCAATTTACAACCATTCCATTTGAATAAAATTGAAATTTAGAAGTGAACATAACCAGTGTCAGAAAAGAAAAAAAATCACATTAGGGTCCTAAAATTTTTCCTATTTAACTCCCTTTATTTCTCTTTCAGGAGCAGGCTTCAGTCCTTTGGAGCAGAGTCATCAGAAGCATGAATTTCCAAACATATCCAAGGTAAATCATGTGTGCTTAGAAAATGACCCTTGAATTCCATTGAATATACTATTGAGCATAAGGAGTGAAATTCTCTGGCAGAAAAATGCCTGCTATGTAGGCCCTTTTTAAAAACCAGCAGTGTGGGGCTGGAGCAGTGGCTCAGCAGTTATGGCACTTGCCTGGCAGGTGAGAGTACCTGAATTCAAACCCCAGCACCCATGTACACAGCGGAGTCTCAGAGCAAGGAAAGCCGTGTGAAAAACTAAATAAAAATTGATTCTCTGTCTCTCTCTCTCACTGTACCTCTCTATAAATAAATAAATAAATAAATAAATAAATAAATAAAAACCAGCACTGTCTTAGTTCTCTCGTTATTTTTTTATTTAGCCGAAGATTCGGAAATTAGAGGTTTGTAAATATTTGAAGAATAAGATCTTTCAACTATCTGTGGTCTGTCAGAGCTGAGATTTAAAACTACAAATGTTAAATGTGTATCTTAGGACAACTTCTAATTTCCCTTTTCTATTTGGTGTTTATCATGTTGATGTGAGTTAATGAAGTGTATTCATTTTTGTAGCATTAGAAGTAAATTAAAATGGACTATGACAATGCGTTGATTCTTGAGATTTTACAATTGATACTGAAGCTTTACATATATATGGCAATGGAAGCTATTGAATAAAGTAAAGTAACTTTGCTTTTATTAGCTTTTTTCAAATTATATTCCACTCTGTTGCACTGTGTAGTCTCACAGGGAGCTGTGGCATTCTGTTGAAGCTCTGTTCCTTCTAGACTTATGAAATGGAATTACTTTAGCATGTATTCTTTCTTTCTTTTAGAGAACAGCCAATTTCCCAGTGGATGATGTTCTTATTCCGGAACATAATGAAAAAGGTAAAAAAAAAAACCCTTTTCTGTCTAAAAATTATTTTTTTTACATATGTGAATTTAGAAGGAGAAATATCCAATAAAGACCTTAGCTGTTAATTAAGATTCAGTATAAAGCTCTCATAGATATCAAAAGGTTCAATTTTTATTGATATTTATAGTTCTAATCAATGACATTTGTGTTAAGAATCCATTGGCTGGGGCTGGAGTGGTGACTCAGGGGTTACAGCACTTGCCTGGCATGTGCAAGAACGCGAGTTCAAACCCCAGCACCACGTACACAACGAAGTGTCAGAGCAATTAAAGCCATGTGGAAGACTAAATAAAAAATATTTTTAAAAAATCCTTTGGGTAATGAAGAACATAATTGTGGTCTCTTCTCACAGAGGAACTTTTATTTGTAAAAATTGCCATTTTCATGTGTTATAAGAAAACATTTAAAAATTTATGATGAGTTTATGTAGCTTTAGAAGTTTTCATGGCAATTGCAAAGATATTTTGAAGTGATTATAGAGCAATGGTGAAGGTCAGAATGAAAATCCACTTATTTTCTATACCAACTCTCCTGCTTCGTCAGTAGGGAGAAGAGTTTAGTGTCACCTGACGAGACTACTTATGGCTGCCTCGCTTAATCTTTGCCGCTAGGTCTGATGCTTCTGTGGTTCAAAATAGAATCAGAAAAGTTAAATGAGGTTTTGGTTCTTTAGCAAAAAGATCTAAATCAACTTTAAATACCTTTACAGAGTATTTGATAGTAACTGTGGAAATATAGCCAAGATTGAGCTCTGAAAGATTTACCAAAAAGTGTGTGTGTGTGTGTGTGTGTGTGTGCGCGCGCGTGCGTCCATGCATGCTTGATACTTTTAAATGTTTTCTTCCAATCTCTACTTTGGGTGATTTTTCAAAAACTTGAATCATCTTCCTAATTTTTCTGAGAAAGTAAGGCATTTAGGAGCTCATGAAAAGTATCTCCATCAGTCATGCTTGGAGAATATTGTTTAATCATATCAAGAGTTAACACTGACCTAAGGACAAGGAAACAGAGTCCTGGAAAATATTCCCCAATTGAGCTCTTTGGCTGACTTTTTTTTTTTTTTTTTTTTTTTTTTTTAAGAGAGAGGGACGGTGAGAGAGACAGAGAAAGAGAGAAAGAACTGTATTTAATTTTTCACATGGCCTTAGTTGCTCCAACACTTAGTTGTGTACGTGGTGCTGGGGTTTGAACCCGGGTCCTCGTGCTTTCCAGGCAAGCGCCGAAACCGCCGAGCCACCTCTCCAGCCCCTTTGGCTAACTTCTTCAGAGAGGTGACAAAATCACAATACTAGTGTTCAGATATCTAAAATGCCATTTGCTCTATGGGATGACGAGATCTAAACCCAAGTCAATGTGGGCTTCAGTTCAGATTTCTAGGCCTTCCTCTACCAGGCTCTGATGCGTTTCTAATATGGCGACACTGGTTGATTCTTAGAGAAGAGGTGGCTTATGTTGTCTCTCTCTGCTTTCCTTCCTAAGGAATATTGCTTAAATCCTCCATCAGCTTTCAGAACATCATAGAAGGAACCAAACATTTCCATAAAGACTTCCTGATTGGAGAAGGGGATATTTTTGAGGTATACAGAGTGGAGATTCAAAACCAAACTTACGCTGTTAAAGTATTTAAACAGGTATGGAAAAATTACTATCACAGGATATCGATTCCATTTATTTCTCATATTTCATATTGAAATGTGTCATTTTCCATCAATAATAAAGGAGCTATATTTGAAAATAAAATTTCACAAATGGAAATAGGATATATGAGCTCAGGTGACTGGAGAAATGACTAAGAAATGAATGCCTGTCTTGCAGGAATGTGGAAGTTAAATCCTTCAGATTCCCCCATATTCCGCATGAGAAAGACTTTTCTGGAGGGCCTTTTAGGGCTCAGTACTTTGTTCCAGTGGGTCAGGTTGTGCCAGTCTGCTTAGGATGAACAGTGTCCTCTCCAGGCAGCCTCAGTGCCACAGATGGACATTCAGTGCGACTTTATAGATTGTCTTCTATCGCATTTCAGGAGGATGGGAAGAAGGAGCCTTTAAGTAGGAGCACTAAACAAACCATCAGAGTAGGTTAGAAGACAGCTGGGTGACTGCAGCCAGGAAAAGCAGAGAGGGAAATATTTACCACACTTCATCCATGGCCTGGAAATCTGAATATGTACACATGAATAAGGCTTACTTCTGTCCTAAAGGTGCTCAAAGAGTTTTGGAGGGAAATTACCAGGTCAATAAAAGAGTAAAACTATTCTGAAAGAAGTGCATTAGCAGACATTTATATAGAAGGTCCAGGGAGTGTTTCCCTCTACCAAAAAGAGGGATGCATGGGCTGGAGTGGTGGCTCAGTGGTTACAGCGCTTGCCTGGCATGCGCAAGTACACGGGTTCAAACTCCAGCACCTGTGTACACAACTAAGTGTCAGAGAAATAAAGGCCAGATGGAAAATAAATAAAATCTCTCTCTCTCTCTCTTTCTCTCTCTTTCTTTAAAAAAAAAAGAGAAAAAGAGGGAAAAAAGAAAGAAAGAAAAAAGAGAACTACGACTTTACGGAGATTAAGTGACAGAACAAAAAGTCCCAAATAGCGAGTGGTAGGGATGGGTCCCAGACCAAATTTACCCGATGCCCAGGGCGGTGACTCATAAAATAGAAATTTCAGTTATGCAGTTTTTGGCAGTGATTTCTTAGCCTGGTTTACTATTTCTGATTTAACTTGGAAAATAGCTTCCAGAATTTCTGTTGGATTTCTCTGTATATTTCCAAGGACAAAACTCTGAAAGTTCTTCCCTCTTTAATAATTTGCAAATGAGAAACTTACAGTTGGTACAGTCTAGAAGCATACTTTTTTTTTTTTAAGAGAGAGGGACAGTGAGAGAGACAGAGAAAGAGAGAAACAACTTTATTGAGTTTTTCACATGGCCTTAGTTGCTCCAACACTCAGTTGTGTACGTGGTGCTGGGGTTTGAACCTGGGTCCTCGTGCTTGCCAGGCAAGCCCCGAAACCTCTGAGCCACCGCTCCAGCCCCCTAGAAGCATACCTAATTTAAGTTCTTCATGGTAGAATTTAGGAAACTGAGATCAAGGCACATTCAACAATGTAACATGTTTGAAGGCATCAAAAACAGGGTCAAGTACAGAGTGGCGCTCACTGTGGGATTATTGAATTTAGTATCTGTTCAGTATTCATTTGCTCATGTGTCAGGCTCTGGGCTAGCTTTCTGAAGCCTGCTTGTAGTAAGAATTCATACTCTGATTTACTTAGTAGGTTCATCTTTTCAAAAATAGTGCTAAGGTAAATGTGAAGTAATGCATCCAAATGACCAAACTCATAAATGTCAACTTCATGACCCCTTGCGGGAAACACAGATAACATAAATTGGATTCTTTGTGAGATCAAGTGAGAAGTTTCTGTCTTGGGATTTTCCTTGAATACATATAACACTTTTGAATTTATTTAAATGTGTAAAAATATGGTTTGAAAGAATTTGAATGTAAAATTTGTCAACATGATATATCCCTTGAAAAACTCGAGAGCAGTGGTTCTCAATCTGTTTTGGGGTGAATGGATTCTTGAGAATTTCATGAAAACTAAGGACCCTCTCTCCAGAAAAATATTCAAATTCATTTATTCCAAAAAGTTGATTTAATTTAAAGGGAACTGTAAACTTTGGGTTATGAATCTCAGAAATAGAGACTCTTTCAACTTTTTAAAAAATCTTTTCTGTATGATATTTAGGAGAAAAAAATGCAACTTATGAAACATTGGAAGAGATTTTTATCTGAGCTTGAAGTTTTACTGCTGTGAGTATCTTTGGTCTGGAATCCACCACCTATGCCTGGGTTTGATCTCTGATTTTACAGTAAGTGCGTGGAATGGTTGGCATTTAATTTATGTGGGTTGGATGTTTGAACAGTCGGTAAGTTCTCGACATCTGCTTCAGTATATTCCTAAAGTACATTTTAAAATAGACCATTTACATAATTCACTCGAATATATTTGAACAAGAAATTGTCACAAGGAAGTGGGTTAAATTGTGCGTGACTAACATGCCTGAATAATAATTCCTAGAACATTAGAATTGTGTGTATGTCACCCTTTTCTCTTTCCTTAGAGACATTCCAGTCTAGAAACTGCTTCATCAGTATAACTGTCTTCAGACAGAGAATTTTAGTCAAAGAAATCAAGTGCTTTTGATATGCGTATTGTTTTTCTGGGCATTCTTCATGAATCTGAGAGTCCTTTAAATGACTTCATTGTCCTTTATGTATATATTCATATCTACAGCTGTGCATCCTCAGTGGAGGCCTCTAACCCTGCAGAGCTCACTCATCACCCCTTACAAACAGAAAGGGCTCTTTTAACGTGTTTTCTGGAAAGCTATGTACAGTGAGGAGTGGAGGGGGTAGGGAGGGTGAGAAGATGCTGTGCTGAATTCTCTCCCTTTTATACCCAGAACCAGAAATCAAAATATCTTAAAAACATAATAGATATCATTTAATAAATAAAGAATTGAATTCAAAATGTCAAGAGCTGTTTTTACATTTAAGTTGTATTTACTTGCTTATGAAAGCTAGATTCAGACATTTCAAAAATCCAGAAATACAAAAAGGCAATCCAAGGAAAGATTTTTCACCCCTACCCAGCTGATTTTTTCCAAGGAATGGTGTTATCAGTTTCTTGTGTATATTCTTAGAGATATCTTATGCATAGGCAAACACGCATTTTGTTTTCTTATTTCCCTCCTTTTGCACAAATGGTAGCACAAGCACATAGCTCAATTTGCTCATTTACATGTTCCGAGCTGTACTGTTTCTTTCTCCTGTTTACACATTGTTAGTTTTTTTCTAAACTTTTATTATTCAAAAATAATGTTGTAACAAGAAAACCTGTGCTTTTTATGTCATATCAAAAATAAAACATTGGCAAGACCATGTCAAGGAGATTTTTTTTCTGCATTTGTTTCTAGGAGCCTTATGGTTTCCATCTTCTGCACTTGTAAGTTGATTTTTGTGTATGATGTATGACAAGTCCAGTTTCATTATTTTAGAGGGGTATATCCAGTTTTCCTAACACCATTTATTTAAAAGACTTTTCTTACTCCCTTGTGTATTTTTGACACCTGTTTTTAGGCAACTTTCTCTTTCTTTCTTTCTTTTTTAAGATAGAAGGACAGTGAGAGAGAGAGGAGAATCAGTTTTTATTGAGTTTTTCATGTGGCTTTCATTGCACCAACACTTTGTCGTGTACATAGTGCTGGGGTTTGAACCCGTGTCCTCATGCATGCCAGGCAAGTGCTGTAACTGCTGAGCCACCGCTTCAGCACCTTTAGGCAACTTTTTCACTGCTATGTCCAAAAAACCTGACAAAAACAATTTTAGAGGAGGAAAAGTTTATTTGGGGGCTTCCAGTTTCAGAGATCTCGGTCCATTGAGAGCCAGCGCCATTATTTAGGTGAGGCAGAATCGTGACAGAAGAGTTGGTGGAGGAAAGTGGCTCAGGACATCACACCAGGAAGCAGAGAGAGACTAAGCTCAGCTCACAAAATGTATACGTAAAAGGCATGCACCCAATGACACCCTGCCTTCAGCCATACCCTACCTCCTACGGTCACCACCCAGTTAGTCCATTCAAGTGGATCAACACAATGATTAGGTTAAAGATTTCATATCAGATCAATGTACCTCTGAACATTCTTGCTTCATCTCACACACGAGCTTTTCAGGGACACCATCTCTAAACCATAACAGTATCCTTGTCGAAGATTTTTTGACCATACATGTTTGTAGGTTTTTTTGTGGACTCTATTCTAGGCCTTTGGTCTACATGTCTTCTTTTATGCCAACACATACACATACTGTTTTGATTGCTTAGTAATACAGTTTAAAGTCAGGAACAAATGCCTTCAAGTTTGTTCTTTCTTAAAATTGGCTTTGACTATTTAGGATCTTTCATGGTTTCATATGAATTTTAGAATTATTTTTCTGTTTCTGTAAAAAAGTCATTGGAATTTTAATGGGGATTATACTGAATCTGTAGATCACTTAGGGTACTATGTATATTTTAACAATTCTCCCAATTGATGTACAGGTGATATCTTTTTATTTACTATGTCTTTAATTTCATTTATCAATGTTTTATAGTTTTCATTGTAAAGATATTTTACCTCCTTGGTTAAATTTATTCCTGTATTTTATTCTTTTTGATACTATTATAAATGGGATGACTTTCTTAACTTCTGTTTCAGATAGTTCATTGTTATTGTATAGAAACGTAACTGCTTTTGTATGTTGATTTTGTATTTGGAAAATTGAGTGAATTTGTTTATTAATTCTTTTTTTTAATGGAC
Organism: Aplodontia rufa; assembly: GCA_004027875.1. Classification (NCBI taxonomy): domain Eukaryota; kingdom Metazoa; phylum Chordata; class Mammalia; order Rodentia; family Aplodontiidae; genus Aplodontia; species Aplodontia rufa. Next base: position 157,716 of record PVKS010000164.1, read on the forward strand.
TCTCTGGGTTTTTCTATCTATAAGATCATGACATCTGAAAACAGCTAATTTGATATCCTGGTTTCCAATTTGGATATTTTAAAATTTTTTATTATTTATTTGTTTATTTGCCTACTTGCTCTAGATAGGATATCCAGCACCATGTTGAATGGAGGTGATAAGAGTGGGCATCCTTGTCTTATTCCTGATCTTAGAGAAAAAGCTTTCAATTTTCACAGCTCAGTGTGATGTTAAATGTGGGCTTGACATCATGACCTTTATTGTGTTGACATGCATTCCTTTGGCACTTCATTTGTGGAGAGTTTTTCTTGTGAAGGAATATTGAATTTTGTCGAATACTTTTTCTGTATGTCTATTGAGATGATCATATGAATTTCATCGCTCAGTGTGCTGAGGTGGTGTGTGATTTGTTGATTTGTACATATTGAATCCTGTGGAAAAACCCCAGTTGGTCATGGTATGTGATACTTTTAATGTTCTGTTGAATTTGGGTTCCTAGTATTTTGTTGAGGAGTTTTCATTTATGATCAACAAGGATCTTGACCTTTCTTTTCTAATAGTATCCTTATCTGACTTTTGTATAAAGATAAATAATACTGGTCTAGTAAAGCAATTTGGTAAATGTTTCCTCCTCTTCAGTTTTTTGGGAAGATTTTTGAGGAGGTGTGGCATCAATTCCTGAAATGAGAGCTGTGAAGCTCTCTCCTGAGTTTCTCTGTTTTGTTTTGGTTTAGTTTTTCTGTTTGTTTATTTTTTTTAGAGAGAGAGAGAAAGAAAGGACCAATTTTGTTTAGTTTTTCATGTAGCTTTCTTTGCTCCAACACTTCATTGTATATGTGGTGCTGGGGTTTGAACCTGTGTCCTCGTGCATGCTAGGCAAGTGCCGTAACTGCTGAGCCACTGCTCTAGCCCATTGGTTTAGATTTTTTGGGAAGATATTACTGACTCAGTCTCGATATTAGTCAGCTCAAATTTTCTGTTTCTTCCTGATTCAGTCTTAGGACTGATCATTTCTTCTAAGTTACAAATTGTTGGCATATGTTGTTGGTAGTAGTCTCTGATGATGCTCTGTTTCTGTGGTATCAGATGCAATGTCTCCTCTTTCCTTTATAATCTTATTTATTTCAGTCTTCTTAGTGTAGTTTCAATTTCTTTTTCTGAATGAGACTAACAATATTTAAAATATATATACCTCCTTTTCTACAAAATATCTAATAATATTCTTTGCCCATCTAAAAAATTAGACTATTGGTTTTTTTCTCTTAATGGGTTGAAGGTACATTTTAAAAAATATATTGGAGAAAATTAGCCAGTTTTTATGCTGTTAGATGCACATAATTTTTTTTACCAGATTATCATTTTGTCTTTGCTTATTCTAGTTTTTGCCTTGTAGACATGATTTTATATTAGTTGAATTTGTCTACTTTTAATATTCTATACTTTTTATAATTCTTCTTTACTAAGAGGTTATAAAATAATTCTTCCATGTTTTTTCTCTAATACTTTTATAGTTTCATTTCTCACATTCATAAATTTAATTAATTTGGTTCATCTGATGAGGTATTTTTCCACATGAGCTACAACAGCAACTTGTCTGTTTCCTTTTAAATAATCCTTTAAAGTGTTTACTGGGATTGCATCAATTTTGGAGATAAGTCTTTGGAGGATTAACTTTGTGGTGTTGAATATTCATGGGTTTACCATTATTTTTATTCATTTTACTAATAATTATTTAGTGTTGGGAACTATTCCAAGTTATTTATGTGCATTAAGTCATTAATTCTCACAAGAATCCTATGAGATAAATTCCACTACGATCCCCATTTGAAGAAGAGGAAACTCAGGAAAATCTTAGATTTTCTAAGAGGTGCAACTTATTTCCTAAATCATTCTCAGTCCCCTTCTTCTCAGACATTGAGATGTCTGAGAATTCAGCCTTCTCAGAATATACCGTCTTAAATGGCGTCCGGAGAGAAGTTCTTAAGCAGATGGGCAGTTTGAGGAAAGTAAGTGATAATTCGAGGAAGGAAAGAGGAGGGGAGGGTGGTAGCTTGGGGTTGGGTGCAGAGCGGGCTTCTCAGAAGTCCTAAAGGAGTTTTTAAAATTTAATATTGAGGGAACAACTTGAACAGATTTGCAAACTCCTTAGAATATGACTTCTGCTGCTGCTGCTCCTCCATCTCCTCCTCTTCCTTCCTCAGGGAAAGGGATAGAAGCTAGTAATCTTTGTAGACATGCTCCAAGTACCAAAGTGTTTCAGTTTTAATTTTCATAAGAACCTCAGGAAGCAAGAGTCCTAATTCCTGTTTGCAGTCTTGAGGAGATAAAATAACTCGCCTAAGTTTACACAGCTGGCAAAAAGACCAGAGGTGCCACCCCAGGTCTGTCTGTCGCTCTACCACACTGTAGCAACGTCCATAATTTTGTCTGCAGTAGGCACTCAGAGATGCTTGCTGAGCCGACTTCAAAACACATCAGATCTCCACAACTTAACATCCAACTGGTTGAAAAACCTGTAGTGAAAGTACGGGTGGCACGAGCCCGTAGGCTGAGACCAGCCACCTTTCTCCACGGTGTCTCTACGTCCCATCCTTGCTGATTTCTGCAGTATCCGTATTTCTGCTTAATTGGTAATGTTTAAAAATAAGAAAGTGATCATTCTGTCCTGTGGGCAAGAGAGCGGAACACCAGACCATGCTGTGTCTGGATGGAATACTTCCTTCCTTGAGGTATAAAAGATCACACAAGATATACATACGTGTGTGTGTGTGTGTGTGTGTGTGTGTGTGTGTTTGTTTGTGTGTGTATGTGTGCCTGTGTAGGAGCTTTGTTACTAAAGAAACAAATAATACACCTTTATAAATAGAACCAATTTTTTTTGCAGCTTCATTTGTCTTGATGTCCCCAACAATGCCCACACATACTAGGTGTTCAATAGATAAAATTGGATTAGACTGAGTTCACAGAATGTGTAAGCTTCACATGTTTTATATTTTATCATGGTTACCTGGGCCTCTCTGTTCTTTGTAGCAATGATACCTATACTCAGGAAATAGAATGTTTTGTTAGTAGGCTAACAAATCAGGAAAGGAGCCTGAGAAATATATAGTACATTAACAGAGAAGTCTGTTGTTTAAAACGAACGATCCATTTTTCAACATCAAACTTACCTCGTTTTGCGAATTTCCGATCACAGTGGAAGCTTTATGAAGATGTTGCTGCATCCTCTGGTCTGTGTAACTCATGCCCAGCCCAGCACCTGACCTAGTAGAGCTCAATAGATGGTTGAATGGTCTTCTCTACTCCTAAGTTTGGTGACTTTACTTACGCTTGTGTACTTAAACTAGTCAAATGTACAATTCCAGTTGCATTATCTTTATCTATTTACTTAATAGTCATATTTTTGTTTCATGTGGATAAAAATAAGTTGATATCTGTGTTGTCTATTTTTTTTTTCAAAAGAGAGAGAAGGACGGTGAGAGAGACAGAGAGAGAGAGAGAAACAACCTTACCTAGTTTTTCACATGGCTTTCATTGCTCCAACACTTAGCTATGTACGTGGTGCTGGGGTTTGAACCCGGGTCCTTGCACTTGCCACTCAAGCGCTGAAACTGCTGAGCCACCCCTCTAGCCCCTGTGTTGTCTATTTTTTATGAAGTTTCCCAAATCTTAAGACATTTACTTTCTTAAATTTTCTGTCTTGTATTTGGAAATTTTATTTTTATTTACATGATCACGTTCAGTCAGATAGTTACTGATATTTGTTGAAACTCCACAGACCAATTTAGAAAGCAAATCTGTGTAATGTGTCCAATGAAATTGTTTTGCTCTTGGCCGAATTCATCTACTTTGGTCCTATTCCCCACTGTGCCTTGTTACCCCTGGGGGTATTACTTATTACTTGTTTGATAAACAATTTGATGGCTTTAAAAATCTTCTGTTTCAAGGTTTCATCATCCAAATATACTGGAGTTGGCTGCATATTTTACAGAGACTGAGAAATTCTGCCTGGTTTATCCATACATGAGGAATGGAACACTTTTCGACAGATTACAGTGTGTAGTAAGTCACATCTGCCATTCTGCCTGGTCCTCCTACTCTCTAAGGGCTGGGGCTGGCTGCTGCAGCCTCCTGGGAAAGCTGGAGGTGAGGTGTGAGCACCTGGGGGATCTCCAGGAATAGCTTTGCCAGGAAGGAGGAGGCCTCTCCACCAGTTAATTTCTTACTCCTGGAAGGTTGTGTAAACACCTGAGTTACTGGGTTTTCTGCAAAGTGGTAGCCATAAGATTTGTTAGGTCCTTCCTCTTTATTGATTCGATACCCTGAGTTAGTTTACATCCCCTTATTTCTTAGATAATTTTAATTTGCATAAATTTATACAAAGCATCATTAAATACAAAAGATAGGTAAAAAAATTATATGAACTCCTTAAAGAAAAAGAGGTGGAATAAATCTTGCAGTTCCTCATGTATTTGAGGAGTAAGTTCAAAAATCGATTTCAAATACATTTAAGTTTCAGTTAGGACAAGAATAAAAGCAGATTTTTCTCAGTTACCCACACTATTGTGCCTATTGTGCCACAAATAATTCTAAAATCTTGTTTAATGAATTTGGAAAACAACATCATCTTATTAGCCACATTTTTTGTCGTTTTGAGGTGTTGGGGATCAAACCCAGGGCTTCGTGTATGCTAACCAGGTGCTCTTCCGCTGAGCTACACCCCCAGCCCACTAGCCATATTTTGATTAAGTTAATATTAAAAATTATTGTGTATTTCCGTTGCCTATAGAGAATCTTGGAACCATCATCAATAGTAGGGGAAACCCATATGGAATTAAAAATAGGTTGTAGTACCCAGATGCCCCTCACTCGACGAGTGGATACAAAAGCTTTGATACATATATACAATGGAATACCACTCGGTCATTAGAGAAGACGATATTATGGCTTTTGATATCAAATGGATGGAGATGGAAAGAATTATGCTAAATGAAGTATCCCAATCTCAGAGACTAAAGGGCCGAATGGTTTCTCTCATCTGTGGAAGTTAGAATACATGGGGAAGCAGTAGGGTAGACGGCTAACCTAACAATACTTCAAATTGAATGACTCTCAGAGTAATAGGGCGATGGCCTCCTAGGATACTTGGAGGCGTAGGGAGGGGCATGGCGGGGAGGGTGTATGAAGAACTCATAGGAGACTGGAGTGTGGGAATATGGGGAAACCATCTCAGAAGCAGATGTCATTCCTCCACGAGAGACCCATTTAACACAAGAGTTCTTCTGGGGGAAACTGCAACAGGTGAAACCCAAAGTGGTCATCCATGTTTTGGCATTACCCCTGGATAACAAAGTATATATACATTGGTTACTGATGGTTTGATAATGTTTCCCCCTCAGTTGTATCTCTATATACTTCTAATAAAAAAATAGGTTGTAGTAAATCAAAAGGTTGATTTAGCACCTCTCACCCCACTGTACCCTTGCTTCTTTTGTAGCATGCATATACATCATGATTGTGTAGGTAGCCTGCTGAGAAAGTGCAACCAAACCAACTGCTGTTGTGTTCTAGGGTAACACGGCCCCACTCTCCTGGCACATTCGAGTCAGTATATTAATAGGAGTGGCCAAAGCTGTTGGGTACTTGCACAACACCCAGCCATGCTCAGTCATCTGTGGCAATATATCAAGGTAAATGATTTCAGAGCTTTAAGTTACACCTCAAAGTCCCTTTCATCATCACAGGTGAGTGAGTCTTCCTTCACACTGTTTTCTGACTATAGTTTTCCTATTGTGTACGCAAGTATATGAAAAACTCTCATCAAAGTGGGAAAAAAATCTTACACTTTTATAAATGAAAATGTGTCTACCAGAGTTAGAAAGCTGTATTTCTGTTGCCAAAGGGAGAATTTATATTATCTTTGGGAATTCCTAAGGAACAAATTTGTGTACTTTATTAATTATACCTGATTGGAGAATATGACATGAACCTGAACTAGCCTCTCCCCTTTTTAAAACTGAGATTTAAGGAAAGATTAAACAACTTATACAGAGATTCCCAGCAAGATAACAGTAGAAAACAGCAATTAAAATTCCTGGTCCTTGAATCTCTAATGCCTTGCTTATGCCACTGAGCCTGCTGTCTCATAACTTTGCTGCATATGGATGTGTGTCAGGCCAAGAAGCAGCCACAGTGTTCATTTCTGATGAAGTTAAAAGCAGAGTCTCTTTTCCTTCTTCTTCAGTGGGCATACTGACTCATTCAGGTATATATATCCTATAGCAAAATCCCCCTGGTGAGTTTTTCCTGTGTGCCCTTCTTCTTGAATCTGTCAAAAACCCTTACTAAAAGCAGGGGAGACTGCATTTAGCAGGCTCTTGCCTCTTTTGGACCATTTCCTACTATTTTGAATAAAAAAAAGAAAGAAAGAAAGCTTTTAGTGTATTTTTGACTTGAGCAGAAAAGGAACTGATTGCTTTCTCTCTCTCTCTCTCTCTCTCTCTCTCTCTCTCTCTTTTTTTCCTGGAAATGAGCACCATATGAAAAGATTCTAGATTTTCATTGAGTCCTGGGGGAGGAGGGGGAACTACCCCTAGATGTCAGTTCCTGTTATAGCACAGAAATTCATCAGCTTTTAGTGGCTCCCTAGAATCAGCATAAAATTGATGCACCCTCACAGAACCTGGGCATAGAGGGCCAGTGAAGGTCTCGGGTCAGTGGACTCACTCATTAGGGTTGGTTCTGTTGAGCTGAGGTGGTCATGCCCAACATAAAATAATCCCATCTCTATCCAGATTGCAACCCACACCGAGTACAGTCAGTGCTCAAGTGTTGGTTTTACTGAACGAATAAGTATCTGCAGCTTTGCTATACATATTCTTTTAGTTTGACTGAAAGTAAGCATCAGTTGAAGTCCCACATGGTAATACATTGATTTTATTAAGCTTAGTTTGGGTGGCTGAGTTCATCAAATCCTTTCGTGAAGCAGAATTAGCAAGAGAGAGACCTGGGAAGGGAGAGCGTGTTGATGTGCTGGTTCTTGGTGGGAGAGAGGGATAAGCAAGGCCATAAGCTGGAGCAAAGTGACATCACTGTGGGGAGGGAGGCAGATGTAGGCTCAGTCCCTGGTGCTTTTCTTGGGGTGAGATGATTGCGGTGCACCTGTCCATCCTCTGTCTCCTCGTATTGGTGAGAACACAGTGATGGGCCCTGACTCCCACTTTCTCACTGTTGATTCATGGTGTTAGGTAGGTCCCCAAGAAAAATGCTCAGAAGATATTTGTTCTCAGGGGATCTTTAGGGAGGGAGGGAAGGAGGAAGGCAGAGCCGGGCAGGTGGAGAGGTTGCGCTGGGGTATTGTCACTGAGGACTCTGCCGCAGTCCTGGGAAAGTGCTGAAGCTGGGTGGGCTTTTGAAGCTATCCCAAAGTTAGGTGGGGTGCTTGGGGCTTTGCACCCATGTCTGACCAGTCCTGGAGTGGGACTGTAACTTGGGTAAGGTGGCTTAAGGATAGTTTCTATATTGGGGCTCAGTTGTGAGCCATCATCTGCCAAGCCTCTCTGCTGGGTAACAAGAGCCTCCCTGGAACCGAGGGGGTGCTGGACAGTGGTTGGGGAGGTTATAGAAGAATACCTGACTGGAAAAGATGCCCCAAGGATTGTTTTTTCCACATGCTTTCCTTCTCACAGTCCTTCCATCCATTCCTAACTCAGTCTTCTCTAATGTACACATCAGAGACTTGAGTTAAGAAGTAGACCTTCCACTGACAATGTGATTCTCAGCAAGTTGCTGATCTTCCTCAGGACTCAGTTTCTCCCTATATAAAATGCCAAAAATAGAATAACAGCTTCTCTTTCTGAAGATTAAATTACATAAGAATGGTGCCTAGCAAAGAGTCCACACTCATCTGATGGTAACTCCTGTCAGCTGACAGTCTTTTTACTTACCACTCTTTTACTTAATTCCAACATCAATTTATTGGGTTTGAAAAGTGTACCCTCTAACTAAGCTCTATTTTAAGAAAAATCGCTGTCTTAACATGTGTTTATTAAACATCCTGAGAATCACATTCATTTCAGCTCACAAATATTTATGGAACATCTGTTGTGTGCACAGCATTGTGTAGACCAATGATGATAATTGTCTTGTCCTTGAAGGTTCAGCCTAGTGACTGGAGGGATAACACACACAGAGAAAATAGGTAACTCTAAACATGCCCCATGTGTGAGTGGAATGAGAAGACTTCCTATAGTTAGAGAGTTCCAAGCTAAGCCTTGGAGAAAGTGGGTCATGATTGTATTGGTCGAAAGAAGGGGAGAGAAAATTTCTAGTGGAGCCAATGAATTTTTTCAAGGGAACAGAGTAGAGAATTGCCAAGTATATCATAAAAGCAAAGAAGATGTGTTGATTAGTAAAGAAAGGACAAGTTTGTAGAATAAGGTAAGATCAGACTGGAGAAGAATAAGGAATGTAGTGGGTAAGGGATTGGATGGGTGCTTGAATGCTACCTATGCTGAGGAACTAGGTTTGATAAGCAGGCTCTAGAGAGAGATTCTGAGGCATATCCTGGATACAGGTGTGAATAGGAAGGTTCTGGAATGTTTTTGGTGCTCTTACAACTTAAAAGGTGGCCATTTCTTCCAGGGCAGCATTCTGGTACTTGTCTGGTTGCACAAACTATAAAATCACTTAAATACCATCACTAGACAGAACACACAATGGGTAATAAACATATAGAGTAATGAAATCTGATTAAAAAAATAAACAAGATATTATGGAAGACACAGGACTTGAACTGGAAATGCAGCTAGCAACCTATACCTTTTTTTGGTTGGTGGAGGGACTGCTAATGTTTACTGCCTTTCTGGGTATTATGGTTTGGATTTTGGCTGTTCCATAAAGGCCCTGTGTTGGAGATTGGGTCCCTGCAGATGGCACTGTTGGGAAGTGTTGGAATCTTTAGGAGGTGGGGCCTGGTAGATGGAAGTTAGGTGATGGGGGCATGCTTCAAAGAGGATGTTAGGACGCTGGCCCTTCCCTGTTTCTCTCTCTTTGCATCCCAGCTGTCATAAGGTCAACAGGCCTCCTCTGCCACATGGTCCCATCATAACCTACCATGCCACCACAGGCCCAAAGCAATGAGGACAAGAAACCACTGGCTGGAGCCTCTGAAACCATAAACCAAATTAAATTTTTCTTAATTTTAAGTTTAAGTATTTGGTCACAGTGATGGAAAGCTGCCTAGCACACTATGTTTTCAAGGAGTTTGAGGATTCCAACATAGCTATGGGCTATGTTTGAGATTTGTGGGTTCACAAGGACTCATGAAATGCCTGTTCCAGAGCAAAATAAGCCCTTCCCTAGCCGCTGAACTTGGCTTCTCTGTTAACCTGCCATCAATAATGTTAATTGGTGCCATCTTTGACCATACAAACCCCTCTTGTTTGGTGATTTGCACACTTGTTCTCTGGGCCTGGAATGAGACTGATTCAGTTCATTTAGGCCACTGAGCATCTGTCAGATGGTAATGACATTCAGATCCCAGCTGTCCTGGCCAAACGTGAGCTGGCCAAGGTCAACCTCCCAAATCTCTTAGTAAACCCTTTACTTTGCTCTAAATCTGGATGCCCCTGCATCCCTGTACATACAGCCTGATGGTTTTAAGAAGGTCTGAAATCCCTGCCTCTTCTGCCTTCCTCATATTAATTTTTAAAAGCATTGTAAGGAAATACAGCTTCTAGGAGAAATATCATTTTTATTTTTTATTGTAGAACCCTGATAATTGGCTCAAAAAAAAGGCATCTCAAAATCTATGTTAAATAGTGACCTCAGGGCTGTGTTTTTGCTAGAGGAGTAGAAAAAAATGAAAAATAATATTACCTTTATTTTCTTTTCTATATTTGGGTTTCAGACTAATGAATCACACTAATGACATTTATGTCAAATGATCATAAATCATTTGACAATTTTAAATAATGTTATTAATAGTGTGAAATAACATGGACCAATGTAGATAAAGTGGGATTAAGTTGAAAAAGGGAAATTGAACTAGTACATATGTACATTATTATAATTTTGTAGAGCTACAAATTCATTTATTTTAAAAAGATTAAATGTAAAACATACCAAAATATCAACAAGGCTTTATTTGGATTGAGAAACTATGGCTTAATTTTTACTTCCACTATACGATTTTTTAGGAAATGCCTGTAAAGAGTATATACTACTCTTACATTGAAAATAAAGCATATGAGAAAAAACTTGAGTCGGTATCAGATCTTTCTATCTCAAACCAAGTAATCAGAAGAAGTTTCAAGAGAGAGTCCCAAGTTATTAAATGAAATTGTTATCATTTCAGTCATTAATTAATTCTATCAGTACAAAAGCTTGATGATCTTATACCTTTGAGATTTTTAAAATAACTTTTAAAATAAAGCTTATGAAATCATTATTTAGCAACCTGGTGCTCAGACTGTGAATAGCACCCTTTGTCTCAGCAAAATGGCATAGTGCCTACATTGTCACTGGGGAGGAGAGAAGATGGCGGTGTTGGAAGAACACAGGACCTCTAGGTTCAAGCCCAGTCTGGTCAGTTTTCTTGGTTGCATACTTAGAGCCTCCCAGGATGATCTCAAGTTGACTTCTCACTTTCCAGTTCTTTGACTTCACACCTGCCTGTTTTTGTGTTGTGCTCTATACCTACAAAATCTAGGGGTTGTTTCAGGAGAATGACAAGATACCCACACTCTCCTAAATCCTGGGCAAACTTTACCCTGATCAGTTTCTAAGGAGAATTCAGACACATGTAGGGTGACACCTCCATCCATCTTCCCACCATGGAGCAACCCTTAGGAAAAGTTTTGAAAGGCCTGGTTTCCAAAAAATCCTCCTTTCTCTGTCCTTCCCCTTTATTCAACAACCACCCCACAGATCTCATTGCTTTCTCTGTCTCTTGGCACTGGTTAAGAGAATGGCCTTTGGAACCAGGTGTGGTAGAGCATGTCTGTAATCCCAGCCACCCCAGAGTCTGAAGCTGGGGGATCCTAAGTTCAAGGCTGGACTTAGTGAGTGCCTCAGCGAGTTAGCAATACCCTTTCTCAAAATGAAAAATAAAAAGGACAGGGAATGTTGCTGAGTGGTAAAGTGCCCCCCGCCCCAGGTTCAATCTCTAGTACAAAAAAACAGAGAGAGAGAGAGAATGGCCTTTGGGATCACACAGATCTTGGTACAAATCCTTATTCCACTACTTTCTCATATTGTAACCTTGGCCAAATCGTTTAATTCCCTGAGGCCCAGTCTCCTTCCTTATCTGTATCTTGACGCTATTGCATCTGCTTCCATGCGTGTGAGGATGAAGGGAGTTGATATACAGAAACTATAGCCCAGGGCCTGGCATTAAGCAGTAATTATTTTCACCTAATATGAGACTAGCCTCTTTTACCTCTTTATTTTTTTAAGAGAGAAGGACAGTGAGAGAGAGAGAGAGAGAGAGAGAGAGAGAGAGAGAATCAATTTTTATTTAGTTTTTCACATGGCTTTTGTTGCTGTGACACTTAGTTGTATACATGGGTGCTGGGATTTGAACCGGTGTACTCTCGAATGCCGGGCAAGTGCTGTAACTGCCAAGCCACCACTCCAGCCCCTCCCCACTTACCTCTGAAGTGCTTCATCCAACCTGTCCCTGGACTCTAGCCATTCTGGAGGGGCCAGCACATGGGGGGTCCTGCTCCATTTCAGTGCAGCTGTAACTATCAGAACTTTATTTTTTATAATGCGGTATAATCCTGTGACTCACCCTTTAATTCATTTTGCCTCTGGAATCATCTAACTACAGTAAAAAAAAATAAATAAAATTGACCATTCCTCTTTGTAATCAACAATTCCTTAATCTTGTATTCATGTAGCTGAATAAATAGATTTTTTAAAGCCAACTGCAGTAAATCAAAAGAACAACCAACAAGGAAATAGGAGGACAAGGATGTAGTCCTGGCTCTGCTATTAAGCAATTTTGCGTAGAACAAGTCATATCAAGCATGTGGACCTCATTTACCTCATCTGAAAACGAACTTGTATGCTATAGCATCCATGACAAATCGATTTTACCTCACATTCCATCTTGGGTTGATTGCAATAACTTCCCAAATTCTAGGGTGGATGCTTTCTGAACTCAGTTAGTTATGTCCATCAATAATATGAGAATATATTTTGGCAATAGCCAGGCCATATATTTGCCTTTCCCATGAGGAAAGGTGTAAGGCTATTATGGTTTCTAGTCCTCTTAAGAAACTGATGTTTATTTAGTTTCTTCTATAGATTTGCATTATGGTTATGTAAATGACATGAGATGGTCTTTCTTAAAAACCAAATGATGTAGTTCAGACTGTCCAGTGGGAGTTTGGAGGAAGGAGGAATGCTGGAATTCCCAGTGGCTGAGTGAAAACTTCATGCAGGAAGTGAATCTTAAGCCTCCTTAGAGAATGTTGGTAAAAGAAAGGAAAGGGGATTACTTTCAAGATGAGGGACCTGCAGAACAAATACTCAAAGGTCGCACGGTGGCGCATTCCTGTGATCCCAGCAACTTGGCAGGATTGCAAGTTCAAAGCCAGCATCAGCAACTTAGTGAGGCCCTCAGCAATTTAATGAGACCCCATCTCAAAATAAAAATAAACTAAAAGGGGCTGGAGATGTTGGTCAGTGGTTAACTGCCCCTGGGTTTAATCTCTAGTACTGAAAAGAAAAAAAAATAAAAGAAGGAAGAAAAGAAAACCCCAAGATGCCAAGGTGGCTACAAGCACTGTTTACCCTGCTGCCCTGGTTAAGAATATACCAAGGGTGGTGGATACTCTGCAGGCTGATTATGGAGCTCTGTGAAAGCCAGAGGACTAGGCTTGACATAAACACCACTGAATAACTTATTATTAATCCTCCTACAACCCTGAGTTTAGGCATTATTGTTATTTCAGTTTGACTGGAAAAGGCTGAGGCTTACAGAGATTAGTAACTTTCCTCTGTTGTGTGGCTGTCACGGGGAAGGGAAGGTGTGAATCCAACATTCACCCTCTTGTTAGGGAATTATAATCTGGGATTCCTGGGGGCATGTTGGCTTCATTTGCAGACATGGAAACTGGAATGGAGAGAAGAGCATAGTTAGTGTGCTTAAATTTGGAAATGTTGACATTGGACTCCTGGTGAAAATGGTGGTAAGCAGCTGACTTTGATGGGGGAGATGTGACCTGAAGGTCTGCATTTGTGTCTTGCTTGCTCTAGCAGTGAGAGTAAATGACTTTCTCTCTGTCTTTCTTTCTTTTTAAGAGAGAGGGTCAGTGAGAGAGACAGAGAAAGAGAGAAACAACTTTATTTAGTTTTTCACATGGCCTTGGTTGCTCCAACACTTAGTTGTGTACATGGTGCTGGGGTTTGAACCCAGGTCCTCGTGCTTGCCAGTCAAGCACCGAAACTGCTGAGCCTCCGCTCCAGCCCCAGAGTAAATGACTTTCTAAAGAAGAAACTGCCAAGGACACAGCTGAGGAACACCCACAGGAGGAAGCAAAGCCCACATTTCAAAAGTATTTTCAACAAGTCTGCTAGTTTATTTAGCCCAGAAATAGCTTAGTGATTTGAACTCTTCAAATAAAATGTTATAAAAACAAAATTCACTTCCAGATGGTGGAATTTAAGGAAGAAGGAATATAAAGAAAAGTACTTTTAGGAACTGCAGTCTGTATTCTTGGCAAAAGATCCCCACATTTTTATTTAGGAAATGAAGATGATTTTGAATTACAAGAACACATAAAAGCAACTGAAAGCAGTCAACCTCCTTGTTATTTCCATCCTGTTCCTTAGCAAGCCTAATTGTTTTCACATTTATGAACAGTTTTAAATTGAAATGCATTTTATCGTCAGCAACGTTCACCTCAGATCTTCATTCCTACTGATGTTCCCAAAGGAAGGAGATAATCTTGGTGAACATTGCTGATGTTCCCTATAAAGTCTGTTCCTTAGTCACTGTTGACATTTGTCTCCTGCCAAGTTGAACCATTTTCCATACAAGAGAAAAGAAGCAAGAAGCCATTAGCTTAAAAACTCATTTTTAAAATATGGAAATTGGTTAGGGAAGGGAATGTAAGGTTAGGGTGAGTGAGTGCAGGGAGCATGTCCTTTGTGAGGACTAGAAAGACTGAGTGGGTGGGAGGAGGGTAAGGGAGCCACAGACTAGCCCCTTCCAGCACCCATGACGGTCTTGCCCTCGGACCCACGTTCCTCTTCATCCTCTCTCCAGTCCAGCCATGAATGTCTGTGGGCTGATGTGGTACTGACTGACAAGATTAGGCTCTAGCTTAGTGTTTCATAGGATGTCAAAGTCTGTAGGAAATGAAAAATCTGTTTGATTGTTCACTTAATCAGTCTCTTCACTCTCCCCTTCCTGCTTAAAAATGAATAATTTTTCATAAGCATTTTAGATACAGTTCTGTTTCCTCAGACTTTTATACTTGTCCCTGTTCCCTTCCTATTCTGAGCTATCCAAATATGTCCAATTTTTTGCCTAAGGGATACCAAAACAACTAAATATTGCATAAATTAAAATTTCCCCTATTGATTCAATTTCCCACCAGCATATCCAAACTCCAACATTCATTTACTAATATATATAAATAGGTATGTGCATGCGCAATACTTACTGGGTTTTTTTTCCCCTTCTCTGTTGTCTTAAATTATCTAGAGATCCTACCTTAGATTTGTCCAGAAAGTCTCTGGATCTATTTTGAAACTCAACTCATTCCTTGGAATGAATTTACTCAAAGGTGCTCAGGTTTCCAGCCATCCTGCAAGCTCTGCCTTTGTTACTTATATTAGTGCCCTTGCGCTCCTAGGGATACCCAACCAGTCTCTTAGGATTTTAGGGAACAGTAATGGGTGTAGGAATTTTAAAGATATATACAGATATATCTTTAAAATACATTACATATATATCTTTAAAAATCAGTCAAACTCTTACACATCAAACATGGCTTTGGTGCTTAAATTCAGATATGCATATTATCTGCTTTATTTTTAAGGCATGGAGGCTTCAACTAAATTAGGAAACAAACTGATAAGCAAAGAAAGCAATTCTAATTATAAAGTAGTATGTTTGGAGACATTCAGGTTCCCCAAAAGAATTATTCTAGAGATACCTCCTAATAGATTAAGTTATGATCCCAGAGTTAGTGTACAGACTCACCACGTGGCTAGAATTCTTCCCATTTCCTCAGGGTACAACCCAGGGGTCCCTCTGCTAGAATTATCTGGAGAGATGATGGTCTCTCCGATTATAGTAAATTGTCTTATGGCAAAGAGTAGAAAAAATAGGTTGTGGAAATACTATATTGAGGGCTGGAGCAGTAGCTCGGTGGTTATGCTGCTTGCCTGGGATGAGCAAGTACACCGGTTCAAACCCCAGCACCACATATACAACTAAGTGTCAGAGCAACAAAAGCCATGTGAAAAATTCAATAAAATTTATAGATTCTCTCTGTCTCTCTCTCTCTCACACACACACACTGTCCTTCTTTCTTAAAAAAAAAAAAAAGGCAAAGAAAAGAAAAGAAAGAAATTCTATATTGAAGGTGTGGACCATTCGGTGTAGACCACAGTTGTATTTTGTCTGCCTGTTTGGTGGTCACAGTAACTCACAAGTCGCCCTTCCGCAGGATATTTTTACAACTTTAGTTGTTCTACGTTGGTTTTTTTTTGTTAGTCTGGCTTCACCCCACAGGATAAGCTTACTCAGCTGACCTGCATGATAGCTGAAGGTGCTTTGTGTCTGAACATTCTCTTCAAGTTTGAAGCAGGGGGAAAGAGGGTAGAAATTGATTGTTGAAGGGCCTTTTGCAATTTCCACTTTCCTAAGAAAAGAATATCCTTCTTCCCCAGCTACCAATAACCTTTATTTAGAACAGAGTAAATCACTGGACTCAAAATTTATGTTCTACACTGAAGTCTGCTGGCAAACAACTTGTCTTTGCACTAAATGTCATTATTCATTGTGTAAATGCAGGGCCTTCCAATAATTCCATGTCTCACAGATGGCCTCTCACTGACCCCAGGCCCTCAGTGGGTGTTTTTGAGCAACATATTCTTTGTGGTCACACAGCTCACACAGATGTGTGACTCCTCAGTTGCTAGAAGATTCCCACCAGTTTTGTTGAGGGTGAAGTAAATGGATTAGATTATGGGTTTTGTTGCCCCCCCCCTGCACTTAGAAAAGATTCAGGGACTTTTAAGTATTTCACAGCTTATGCACTGGCATTCTCATGGTCATGGTTCTGGAGTTACAAATTAGGATTTCATGCCTTCTTTAGAATTGGAATGGAGAAAGAAGACATTAAAAATCTGGCATTCAGAGCTTTTCTGTCCTCCCCCCTGTGCTGAAATGAAGTGAGTACATGCAGAAAAGACTGGGAGTAGGAGCAGCTGGAGGGGCACAAACTTGGGTCCTGGCAGTGAGAATGGGTGAACATTCCTGCCCACCTCCTCTCCTGGCCCACCAGGCAAATCCTGCATTGATCTAACGCAGCACTCTGGGACCAGTGGGGTATCTCCAGAAGCCCCAGACTGACGTGAGCAAGCCAAGATGGAACTATGAACTAAACTTCTGTTCTTACCTAGCACTGGAGAGGAGCTAAGATCTAACTCTAGTCTGTTCTTCATCATCAGGGATGAAGATGGTTGGGATGGTCAGAATGAATAGGTGAGGAATGACTTAGAGGGGACTGTGTGAGATCTAGGCTGGCTCTGGCAGCTGCCAGGTTCTTGGGAAGAAGAGACAAGGCAAGGGGAAAATTCAGGATTGTGTTCATTGACACACAAGTCTTAGAGACCAGGCCTCTGTGACTTTCTCCCCATAAATGCAAAGATCACATTAATAGATGAGGGGCCCAGGGCTCATGCATATGGTGGGCTCTTCGGATTTTAGAATCTTCTTACAACCCTTACCAGGGAGGAAGGAGCCAAATAAAGTTTAAAGCATGTCTTTCTCGATCACTACCCTGGCATGTCCCTTCAGTTTCTCTGTTGTCATATCAGTCCTAGGCAAAGTCAGGATTAGAGTTTTTGAGGCCTTAACTTCAAACATTGGACTGCCCCCACAAATCCTTGAATTCTCTGAATAGTAGGAAGACCTGCAGTTCAAGCCTGTGGAACTGGGGCTTGCCTGTCTGCCTACTTATTCAGGGACAGCAGAGACTTGTAGAACTTTTAAGTTCCACTAAGGGGGGTTATCAATACAACAGGGACTACCCCCCTCCCATTAGAAGCCTGCCTATACACAGGCAGGCAGAGAAACTCAAAATTGTCAACCATTATTATACATTTCAAACTACAGTATGGTGGGATTACAGAGGAGACATGAGTTCCGGGAATGGATGAAGTAGGTAGATACTGGTCTAGGATCAGCCTTAACTTACTATCTCACTATGTCAATATCCTTGTATGTAAGCATATGTAACAATTCCCTCCAATATGTAAGACTATGCCAAACTAATAAAAAATTCCAATATTTGTTCAGGATTAAGATTTTCTTATTATCCAGAAGCTGTTACCATTTTTAATCACTCTACAAATGTATCACTCTGCATTTTGGATGGGCAGGCCTAGTGGTAAATGCTTTAGAAAGAGCCAGCTCTGGAGAGCCCTAAGCGGAATCGAGAAGGAGAGTTTGTCATGGTCAACCCACCGCTTCTAGCTGTCTCTATTCTTTCATTGTTTTAGCATTTTTTTTTCCTGTTGTAACCAAAGACCTGACATAAACAATTTTAAAGGAGAAAAAGTGTATTTTGGGGCTCATGGTTTCAGAGGTCTCAGTCCCTAGACAGACCCATACGTTCTTAGGGGCTTGAAGTAAGGCAGAACATCCTGGTGAAAGAGTGTGGTGGAGGGCAGAGGCCCACCTGATGATCAGGAAGCAGAGTGAGACTCCACTGGCCAGATACAAAATCTATACCCCAAATCATGCCCCCAAGGACCACCTCCTCCAGCCACACTCTACCTGCCTTCAGCTACCACCCAGTTAGTCCCTGTAAAGGGATTAACACATGATTAGGTTAAGGCTCTCCTAACCCAATCCTTTCACCTCTAAGCCTTCTTGCATTGTCTCACACATGAGCTTTTGGGGACACCTAGTATCCAAACAACAACACTCATTATTGATGACTCACCCCTACCCTGGCTGCGTGCGTAGAGGGGGGCTGGGCAGTAGATGCACCACATCAGCTGTAGAAGTTCCTTGTTCTCTCTACTTCACAAGTGAGGAAAGAGAACACTGAGGCTTGGTGAAGTCATCCGCCTAAGTCTCAGAACCTGAGAAGGGCAAAACTGGCCTCACTCAGTGAAGTGCTCCTCCCTGTTTGCTGAACCCCCCTCCCCCATCACAGCAGCACTTCCAAGGTAAAAGTAAACTGATACTTACTGTGAGCCAAGATAAAAAAGTGTATTAAGATTTTTATGAGACCACTGCTTAAATTGCGTGTAAGTGGAAAAAGGACAAAGGAAGCTCAGACACTGAAGAAGTGTTCAGGGAGACAGATTTAATAAATGCTGCAGCATTTACTCTGGGGGGTAACACTGCTCTCCCAGCCCCATGCAGAGGAAAATCAGCAATTTATACCTTCAGGAGGTTGTAATTGGTTACATACGGAGAGTAAAAGTCAAGGAGGACACATATCTGCAAGACAGCCTCAGTATCAATAGCTCCCCAAGGAAGGGTGAGAAAGGCAAGGGTTACAGGGTCCCCACATAGGCTCTTACTCCCTCAGGGCTGAGGAGAGAAAACACAAAGAGATTCCTTAGCCCCTCACCAGGTAGAATGTGGAGTGGAGAAACCTCCTGTATGGGAGGGAGGTTTTTTTAATTATTATATCCCGAGAGTTCCCCTTCATTATATATTTTCAAGGAGATTTTCTACCATATAAGCACCTTGCTTTTGCTTCTGCAGATATTTATATTTAAATAAGACTCAAAACCCAAAACTAGCAATAGAGATGTAACCGTGGGGCTGTGGGTCAAGCAGGGGCTTCCAGCCATCCCTCCAGTTGTTCCAGGGTCGGGGCTCTGCTGCTAAGTTGAGCCCTCCATAGCACAGCACCATGCACACAGCAGACAATTATTAGCTGACTCAAACTCAGCTCACATTCGCATTGAGTGTAAGAACACGAGGAAAGCTGCTTTGGTTAACTGAACTCTATTCTATTAACAAAACCTCAGCTTTCCCCACCATTTCTGTATATTTGAAATAACCACTGTTCAGATGTCAGGTCTTTGTTTTAGTTTTTATACAACACTTGGATTTATACTTTTTAAAAAGTAAAAAAAAAAAATGTTGTCTAGTTCATGGAATTTATGTTTGGGCCTTATTTTACCTGTATTCTGAATAAGCATGTAGTAGTTTATTGAAATGCCTTCATGAACTTTTGTCTTGTTTGTCCTTGGTCACCATTTTAGTGCAAACATTCTTTTGGATGATCAGTTTCAACCCAAACTAACTGATTTTGCCATGGCACACTTCCGACCCCACCTAGAACATCAGAGTTCTACCATAAGCATGACCAACAGCAGCAGGAAACATCTGTGGTACATGCCAGAAGAGTACATCAGACAGGGGAAGCTCTCTGCTAAAACAGACACCTACAGCTTTGGAATTGTAAGTGTCTACCTCTGGCTAACAAGCGGGGAGAGGTTATCACCAAGAATGTTCTAAATTCTAAGAAATTTTTAAATTAATTATTATTATAGCTCATACTAATTGTACATATTAATGGTTTTCATGGTGACTTTTCCATACATGCATAAATCATTTTTAAAAGATTTTGTTTATGAAAGTTTATTTCTGTACACAGTAACTTTCCCATTTCTTTCTCTTTTTTTCCTTTTTGGTACCAGGGATTAAACTTGGAGGTGTTTAACCACTGAGCCACATCCCCAGCCCTTTTTATTATTGTTTTTTATATTGAGACAGGGTCTTGCTCAGTTGCTTAGGCTCACTGTGTTGCTGAGGCTGGCTTTGAATTTATGATCCTCCTGCCTCAGCCTCCTGAGCCACTGTGGTTATAGGTGTGTGCCACCGTGCCTGGCATATGTCATGTTCTAATTGTGTCCATCCTCCCTACTGCCCTCTGTTACCCTCTATTCCTTACTCCTGTCCCCATCCCCTTCTCTAGTGGTTCCTCTGAGAAGAAACTTTGTACCATCTTAAACTTTTAGACTTAGCAATTCCTGTCACTCGTTATCTTATACATTAGTTTTGTGTCATCAGTGAAGTAATAAAATATAAAGGTATTAATTAGAAAGAACTATATTCATATCATGGTTAATAGCTGCAAGAAATGTGTGTGTGTTCAGTGTACGTAACTGACTTTCTGCATGTTCCTCGTAGGTAATAATGGAAGTTCTGACAGGCTGTAAAGTGGTGTTAGATGGTCCCAAACACGTCCAGCTGGTAAGACTGTCCTCACGTCGGCACCTGCTTTCTTGTTTTTGTAACCCAGTTCTATGTAATAAGATTGTTTCCTCCTCTTCCTAGCGGGATCTCCTTATGGAATTGATGGAGAAGAGAGGTCTGGATTCATGCTTCTCATTTCTAGATAAGAAAGTATATCCTTGTCCTCGGAACTTCTCTGCCAAGCTCTTCTGCTTGGCAGGCCAGTGTGCTGCAACTCGGGCAAAGTTAAGACCGTCAATGGATGAAGTGCGTATTTACGTGTATTTATTACAACTAAACCATGAAATATCTAAGTTGGATAAGCAGTACACTGCTTATCTATCAATGAGACAAATCCAACCTTTTGACAGAGAATTCCAGCCTAATTTGTATACCTCACTAGGTCAGAAAATCGCATCATTTGGTACTCTGGTAGAGGTCATTACTGGGTGGAACCAGAGCATCACAAAAAAAAAATGTAATGTAGCTTGGAAGGAGTATTTTATTCAGCATTTATTAAGATATATGACCCACTAAAATGCAACACATATTTCCCTTCTTCATTTTTAAATTTATTCATTTGTCCATAGGTGTAATCATGCATTGATTGATTGATTGATTGCATTCAAATACTTATTCATGCTCACTTTGCACATGCAGATTTTGTATTTGGCCCTGAGAATGCAACAGTGGTCACCATACAATGACCACCCTCAAGCCTGCAGTCCAAATAAGGAGTCAGATCAGTAAACAGGATTTTGGTCCAGCAGTATAAGTGTAGTGACAGATGGAAGCCCAGGCTGATGAAGAGTGTAGAGTCGGAGTACATAGCAGCCTGTGGGTAGTCATAGAAGTCTTGGTGGAGGTGAGAGCTTAGCTGTGATGTAGAGAACAGGTTAGATGTAGGCAGCGGTAAGGATAGGAGGATGTTCTCAGCAGAGAGAGTAGCCCAGTGCTGACCCCAAGTTGATGGAGTCCACTACTAAGACCTTGGGCAAGGCCAGCATCATAAATGTGGGTTAAAGGGAAGGGAAGGCTGCAATACTTAAAATATGAGAAGTTTCTGGATGATAGAGTGATGTGAATTCCATTCTTGGAGTTTGGATTTTATCCCAGGTCATTGTAGAACTGTGAACAGTTTTTAAACAAGGACTTGAGGAAAAACAAAAACCAGATGAAAAATAAATAAAGTTGATTCTTTCTTTCTTTTAAAACAATAAAAACTAAACAAGGACTTGACATAATTAGACTGAATTGAGTACTTCCCTGGAGTCTGGAGAGCATACTCCTGGCTGTCACCATCAGTAAGAGCCACATGGAGTACTGAGCCCAGCAAGGAGCTATGCGCTGTATGGAACCCAGGAAATCTGGGTTCAAGCATCAGTGGCTGCTCCTTACTTGCTGGTGATTTTTATTCCTTTTACTGAACCTCAGCTTTATTATTTATAATATTAGATTGAGCATTTTATTATTTTTAATAAATAGCATTATTATTATTTGGGCATGTTAAATGAGATAATATATGTGGAAAATCTATGAATTGTAAGGCTCTTTATATACATTTTTAAAAAGTATGTGGTGTGTGTGAGTGTGTGTGTGTGTGTGAATACATGTTATATTAGGGCAAGGATCTCAAATCTGCCTGCACATCTAAATCATCTAGAAAACTTACAACTCCCTGGACCCTCGACTCCTTAGCTTTTTGAACGATAATCCATAGTTTGCAGCCAGGGGATCTGTGTTTTCAGAAAGGTCCCCTGGGTAACTCTGGCATTTGAGAACTATGGATCAGTCACCATTGCTGCCCTGCCTTCTAATCCTTATGGTTGAAGTAAAAAAATGTAGAGTCTCAGCCAAGGCCACAAAGCTAGCTGGTGGCAAATCTAGGGCTAAAGTTGGATCTCAAGATGTTTAATTCAGTATAGTTTCTTTTATACTTTGCTTCAAATCACTTGTTGCCCTCAGAATGAAGGGGTTTCTCTAATCTTTAAGATCCCTTCTAATCCCAAGTTCTATAATTGTTCTTATTTCATGAAGAGAGGATGTTGTTGAGTAGAGAGGAAAAAGGGCAAAAGGGGATGTTTTTCAGGACTGACTCAGTGTTTGTTTGTCTTCATTAATTAGGTCCTGAATGCTCTTGAAAGTTCTCAAGCCAGCTTATATTTTGCAGAAGATCCTCCCACATCCCTAAAGTCCTTCAGGTGTCCTTCTCCTCTATTCCTGGACAATGTACGAAGTATTCCAGTGGAAGATGATGAAAGCCAGAACAATCACTCACCACCTCGTGATGAAGGTTTGAGGAAAGATAGAATGACTCAGAAAATCCCTTTTGAATGCAGCCAGTCTGAGGTTACATTTCTGGGCTTTGACAGAAAGACAGGGAGCAAGAAAAATGAGGATGCTAGCAACATGCCCAGTTCTTGTGAACAAAGTTGGTCCCCGAAGCATGGAGCTCCATCCCAGGACGTAAAGCCCACCGAGGTGAATTTGGACTCGTCTTTAGACGCCCCTGACCATTCTTACAGGAACAGCGTAGTGGAGACTGGGTCGTCCTCTGAATTTTTCTAGAATGAGTATGAATCACACAAAAAGTAGTAAAATTCATCAGAAGTTAATGAAAAAAGTAAGTGTTGCTGAGGAACTTGACCAAAGTACTACCGTGGGAAGACATGGTCTCCTTCAGTAAGGCTAAGAGAATGGCTGATGGTGAATCAGGGCGATATGGAAAGATAGTCTGGACAATTTCATTCCTCTCAAACCCCCCAAGCAGAGTGGTGCAAACAAATATTTTATCAAAGTAATTGCATCATGATCAAACCCAGACTATTAGATCCATTCAAAATTACTCAAGATCCCAGTTTCAAAATTCAGCCAAACAAAATAATCAAAAGCTATCAAAGAGGAACTGGATTCTCCTGTATTCTTCATCACTGTCAAAGGGAGACTGTGGAGTCTCCCTCTGCACATTGGATTCTGTTTTTTGGGTTAGCTTGCTTAGGAGGGTAGTAGGAAATATCTAATTTGGCAATGTTAATAGATATCTTTTGAAAGAATTGTCTTTTTATTGTGATCAACCTTTAGCATTTTTCTGTTCATCCCTGTCTGAAAATGAGCCAGGCTCACCCTTGGCTAGGGTGTGCTCTTTGTTGAGCAAGGATTCCTGCCCAACATCTGTATTTCTATATTTAAACTCTTAGCATAGTTTATTACATATAATCTAATTGTAGATTATTATAATTACAGATTTTTATTAACTCAGACCTATTATGTCTTGAAATATATGATATTTTAATAAAATTATTTTTGTTCTAGAAAATGACTGGTCACCAGTCTAGGTCAGCTCTTTGTTTGGTTCTGTCTGTACCTTCTGACCATGTGTCACCCTCCTGCTGCTTCCTGAAGTTCCCTTCTTGAAGTTGTACCTGGTTGTCAGTTTTCGGGTTCTTGCCATCCTGCAAGGAGTCTCCCCGATCTCTCCATCCAGAGGGAACTCACCTTATCAGCATTTGCATAGCAGTTGCTTTGTATTGCTATTTATGCTTGTCATTTTCTGAATTATATCAAACTTGCTTCTATCATCTCATCTGTTACTGCATTGTTAAACTCCCTTTATTTGTTTTCTGTTGTCACTGTAACAGGTTATCTCAAATTTAGCAGCATTAGTTATTTTACAGTCTTATTAATTATTATACTGTTCTGCAGGCCAGAAGTCCTTGGCAGACCTTCTGGAGGTTCTAGGGGAGCATTAATTCATGGCCTTGCCTCTTCCAGCTTCTTGAGGCCACCTGTATTCCTCTTGCCCCATCTTTGAAGTCACCCATGTAGCATCTTCAAACATCTCTCTCCCTCTGCCCCTCCCTCTATCCCCTCTCTCTTTATGAAGAATTCTTTATTACCCTTTTCTTACTCTGGTCTTCCTGCTTCTCTCTTATAAAAACCCTTGTGATTGCATTGGGGCCTATCTACAAATTCCCTTTTCTTGTGTAGCATCACATATTCTCAGGTCACCAGGTTTAGAACATGGACATCTTGTGGGGTAGGGGGCACTGTTCTATCTATCACACTCCCACCTCTTCAAGACCTAGCGTTTCAGCCTTCTCATAGCAGGTGTTTACTTAGAACTAAGTTAAATTAAATTATATCTATGAACCCACATAATAAACAACTCAGCCATACTTAACATTGCTGAGTTAATTAACAAAGTAAGGATAATGACTGTCTTGGATATTGGATAGAAATGTGAAAAGAAAAACATTTCCAGGGGATTTACAGAATCTCCCTGTCCAGCAAGCTTGCCCTCTAGCTTTCTGTGTGAGAGAACAAAGAGCCTATGAACTTTATTTTTTGGAGAGTCAGTGTGATTGGGTTAATCATAGGTTGGAGCACAGGTTCAAGAGCAGCTAACACAGAAGGAAGTCATCAGGAGCCCACATCAGGTACATAGACCACAGTTAAAAACATGGGATTAAAATTTTATAAAAAGGCATGAAGTGAAGTTAAAAATACAGTAAGATAGCCTGATTGACAGGTCTAATCCAGGCCTCAAGTAAGCAGTTAGGACCATCCGTGTTCACAGGTTTCAGGGCAGCTGATCTGCAGGGTACCTGACTGTCTTTCCCATGTGATCAGCATATCCATGTTCACAATGCTCCCAACATGCTCCCATGTTAAGATGAAGAACTTTAATTCTGGTGCCTTGCCCAAGTTTGGCCATTCTTGATTATACATGTCAATGAATGGGGGCAGCAAAACTCTTTAGTATTTGTCTCATCTGTTGCAAACCATTCTTTTTTTTTTTGAACCTCCTTTTTTATTGAGAAATTTATTTTTGAACAACCATACAAGTTTTTAACAAAATAATACAAAATGTGTATAGATTCTGGATATTAGATTTACCCCCAGGAGTGCCCCCCAATTACCCACTCTTATCCCTCCCTTCCCCTTCCCACAATATCTCTAAAAAAGCATTAGGTTGTATAACATTATACCTTATCTGGATTTAACACATGATAATAGACCACCTTTCTCAATGTCCAGGGTCTAGATCCAACCTCCACAGATGAGTGGAGACATTAGACCCTTGGTTCTCTGGGTTAGGCTGATTTTAATCAGCATGATTTCTTCCATAGCCATCCATTTACCTTCAAAGGCTGCAATATCATTGTTTCTAATTGTTGTGTAAAATTCCATGGTATAAATGTACCACAGTTTTTGGATCCATTCATCCAGTGAGGGACATCTGGGTTGTTTCCATAGTCTAGCAATAGTAAATTGAGCTGCTATGAACATAGATACTGCTGTGTCACTATAATGTGGTGATTCTAAATCCCCTGGAAAAATACCCAGGAGTGGAATAGCAGGATCATATGGTGGGCTCATCCCTAGTTTTTTTGAGGATTCTCCAAACTGCTTTCCAGAGGAGCTGTACCAGTCTACAGCTCCACCAACAGTGTGTTAGCGTGCATATCTCTTCACAGCCCCTCCAGCATCTATTATTGTTTATTTTCTTCATTTTTGCCATTCTGATTGGTGTAAGATGATATCTTAATGTAGTTTTCATTGTTGCAAACTGTTCTTTAGTGATGTAGCCCATCTTAGAGATACAGTCTAAAAGTGTATTGACTTAATAGAGAATATTAGCTTGCAATTGTGTAAAATAATAATAATCCTCAAAAGACAAAAATCAAGACTTGAGTATGTTAAACTATTTTCCACTTTGAATCTGACAGATGCCCTCTGTACCTTTTGTGAAATGTTATAAGTAAGCTCTGATTAATATCAGTCCCACACCGTTACTTAGCACATGCGTAATCTGTAGGTTTTGTGTTCACTTGAACTTGTTCAGTTGACTGAAAACAGGGTTTCTTAGACTTCAGTGTGCATCAGATGACATGGAAGTCTTGATAAAAACATGCCCCCACCATCTTCTAATACATTTTGTCTGGGGCTAGAAATTTGCATTCTAACAATCAGCTTCCCAGGAAATGTTGATGCTGCTGATATGAAATCTACTCCTTTGGAACCACTGCATTAAAATTCTCAAATTGTTTTACATTGGCAGATATTAACTATATATCTTAGTTGTATGTTTCACGAAAAAAATTGTTTCTTTTAATTTTTTTTTCTTTTCTTTTCTTTTCTTTTTTTTCTTTTTTTTTTTTTGTACCAGGGATTGAATTCAGGGCACTTACCTGCTGAGTCACATCCCCAGCCTTTTTTAAAATATTTTATTTTGAGATAGGGTCTTGCTAAGTTGCTTAGGGCCCTGCTAAATTGCTGAGGCTGGCTTTGAACTTGCAGTCCTCCTCCTGTGGCCTCCTGAGCTGCTGGGATTACAGTGACACACTGCTTCCACGTCTTTTAATATTTTTATATTCACCTGTCACCTAGCATGTTGGCTAGCATGGAGAAGGAGCTAGAGAAATTGTTGACCAATGATCTTATTGACTAGATTATCTTTATATATAGAGTGTGATTATTTTGCACATCTTCAAGACCTTCAAGACCGAGTTAGATTAACTAGCAATGATCTGATTAATGACGTGATCAGCGTATGCAACTGTGGTACAAAAGTTCCAAAATCTCCTAATGAATGATTCAGCCCTCCTGACTAGATTTGCCTTCTAGTGGGTGCATTAATGAGTGTTAATTGATAGTAATTAAATTTTTCATCCTGCTATGGGTAATCAGAGGATACCTTCATAGTTTACTCCTGTGGACACTCAGATGCGTGAAGAAACTAAGAATGAGCCTCTAAGCTCTGATCAGCAAAGATGAATTTCCGTCAAGAATTTCAGTTCCCTTCACCCTTGTAATACCCGTGGGTACTCCTCCAGGCAGATCCTCTTTACAATGCTTCTTAGGGTGTTTAATCCTATTTTATAACACGGAGAAATATTCTGTTGTTTTGAAAATAAGTAGGAGGTTTCTGGCATAATCAATTTTATTGACTTTATTTTTTAAGAGAGAGAGGGAGAGAGGAAGAGAGGAGAATCAGTTTTATTTATTTTTCCTTCTGGCCTTTGTTTCTCTGACACTTTGTTGTATATGTGGTTCTGGGGTTGGAACCCGTGTCCTAATGCATGCTGGGCAAGCACTCCAACTACTAAGCTACCACTCCAGCCCCACCTCTTGAGAGTCTTGATGATCTGACGCACTGTGTAAAAGAATAGTTTGAAGAACTCATAGGAGACTGAAGAGTGGGAATATGGGGGAACCATCTCAGAAGCAGATGTCATTCCTCCACGAGATACCCATTTAACACAAGAATTCTTCTGGGGTAAACCGCAACAGGTGAAACCCAAGGTGGTCATCCATGTTTTGGCATTACCCCTGGATAACAAAGTATATATCCATTGGTTATTGATGGTTTGATAATGTTTTCCCCTCAATTGTATCTCTATATACTTTTCATAAAAAAAATTTTAAAAAGAAGCCAATAAATAAATAAATAAATAATAATAATAGATAATAAAAAAAAGAATAGCTTTATGAGGGATACATCAGCCTGTGTTGGGCAACTTTTATGACTTGTGGCCCTAGAGAATAGGAAGTGATTAACTTTTGCTAAGTATTCATTAGAATCAATGCTTATTAGATGCTTAGGTTACAAGAAAGGTTTAGTAAGAAATAAAGGACAGCTACCCATGTTAGCTGCTCAGTGGCATCTGTTATTGAACCACACGCCAAAGGAACTGACAGGTAATGTAGAAAGAGGGAGGACAAAGAATAGATTGCTGTGCACTTTCAAGAGGACAAAGAAGGCTTCTGGGAGAAGCTACTGGAAAGAGAGGAAGGATCGGTTCGAGAGAATTAGAAAAGGTGGCTGAAGAAACACCTCAGGACAAGGGGATCCTCAGCCCCCATGGAGTTCTGCACAGCCCACTCTGAGGCTGGGAGGCTGGGGGTCTGGAGCTCAGCATGTTTCTGCGTGTTTGACCCTCACAGCCAGGCCGGCGTGTGCATCCCACCCACAGGTGAGGAAGCTGACTCCTGGAAGGGCCTCCCGATCTGGAGGAGGAGGCAGGATGGGTCTGACTCCAAATGTTGCACTCTTTTTTTGTACTCTGCATTGCACAAAGGAACCATTGTGGGTTCGAGTTCAGATTCAAAGGGATGGATGCGAAAAGGCATTTGTTGATTTGACTGATTCTTAGTAGACTAATTTTTAGCTTGTTGTTGCCTCTGCTTTTTCGCCATCTGGATCCTCTGCTGTAGGCATGGGCCTCTGCTGTTATTGGATATGAGTTAAATAGATTCATTCATCCATCCACTGAAGCATTGAATAAGTATTTATCAGTGGCCTTCTTTGTGTCAGGCACAGTTGTAGCTGGGGCTACAGTGAAGTTCAGAACTACCTGGAGCTCTGTCCTCATAGAGTTTACATTTTAGTGAACAAGTTTCAGTGTGTTTTCCAGTCTTAGGGCCCTCTGCAAGTTCTTCCTGAGAGACTGGGAACTTTTCTTCTTGTCCTGTTGTATTCTCAGCTCTAGAATGGCCTGTCCATTCTCTGTTAGTATGCCCCAAGCCATCTGTGGCATGCTTTGTGGCAATCATGGTAGCCCCTATTCTTCTATTAACTCATGATTCCTTCCGGGCATTTATTTAGGCACCAATGGCATCTTCAGCTTGCTTCTCATAAGGGGTCTGAAGCACCTCCCCAAACCTCACATTACATCACACAATACTGGAATGGTCTGTTGGATTATCTTTCTGCCTGCACAAAACAGGAAGTTTGCTGAGGGTAGAGGCTATGTCCTGCTCATTTTTGTATTCCCCTTAGGTAGCACAGTACCTGGCATGTAATATGGTGAAATAAATATTGTAAAATGAATGAAACAAGTAGTTAAAACATCTTCAAACTCATCAATATCTAGTATGTCAAGACCACTGTCCCGATTGTACCCAAAGTTTGTCTTAGTATCCAGAATATCATCAATCATTTGCTTAAATGATTCCATTTCACCTTTCTTGGATAAAATTCATGAATTTCAAATATTAATATCTGATTTATCCTTGAAGATAGATGTTATACATGTTAATATAAATTTGCTCTGTGGTGGAAAATTTCCCAGACCATTTGTAAGCAATGATAAACCAATGTTTTGGAAGGGAATAAACTGATGTTTGCTGCATTTGTTCCTGTCTTTTTGTCCTAGTTATTTATTTATATTTGATGGTTCATGGCCTTGACTTGCAACTATTTTCCTGGCAGGCATTTTTATGCCAAAGATACATATTGCCTGTCAAATTTAGAAACCTTCTTATGGATGTTGCTGACCTTGTTGCAAACTTTTGAGACCATCTACACAAATAGCAGGAAAGCAATCACAGTTTTTCTTTGGCTTCGTAATTTTAA
>PVKS010000164.1:187625-246389 GCA_004027875.1 Aplodontia rufa
TAGGCCAGTGGACATTCCTATTTACCATTAGCGGGGATGAAAATTGGTATAACTGTTCTAGGAAGCAATTTGGCAGTATGCAGCAAAAATTTCAATAACAATTTTACCCAGCAGTTTGTTTAGTTTATCTTATTGAATAAAAACCACACAAGTGTGTGAACATGAGCCTAAAGATATATTTCATGATTTCTATGAAATTAAAACATTGTAAATGACTTAAATATCCCCAGTAGAATATGGGTTAAATAAATGTATCACATTTATACAATTAAATTGTATGTGACTACTATTAAAAATTATTTAGATCAATTTTTATTGCTACAGAAATTTGTCCTTGAAATATTGTTGAGTGAACAAAAAGCAGCCTACAGAGTAGCATGTTTAATATGAGCCATTTATCACATTGGATGTCTGAAAATGATTTGTGTTTCTTAGAGAGCTCTTTGCCAAATGTTAATGATGTTTTTTCTCTGTGCTGTGGTATTTGAGTGATCTTTACTTTCGTTAGACCTTTATGTATTTGAGAATTTTATAATGAGCATGTATCATTTTTATTATCAGAAAAGAATAAAGCTATTTTTATTTTGGAAAAAAAAATCATCATTCTCTACCCTTCTACCTCTGCTTGACTTTTTGCTTTCTTGTACACTTGGTAAGCAACTAGCAATACTGCTCCTGTTCCATTGTCCTTTATTATTTTTATCTTCCTTCCTTGTGACTGCAGCTACCAGATGGATTCGTCTGGGGTCCCTGAGTTAGCTGTAAGAGGACACACGAAAACGCAATCGAAAGCAAAACAAGAGAGAAAAATCCATACAAGCCAAAATACAGGAGAACAACTCCTCCCAGGGCACAGTTGAGAGTATTTTGTAATTAAATATTGGTTTAAACATCTTCAGATTGACCTTTACAAGTCAAGACTTTAAGGAATTACCTACAGTTACGTGAACAAATCTTTGAGGAGATCCATTTTCCACCATGCAGTATCAACTCCCCAGACTTGTGTCTCACCATCCATTTTTAGTCTACAAAGAATTTTTAGCTTGCTGAATTTAATAGACTCTGGGCTGTAGTTACTGGTTGAAAAGAAAACTTAAAACAGTGCAGAGAAAGTGGACTGATCATAATACTCTACTGTAGCAGGTAGAGATGGAGCCTGTGTAGTGCTGCTAATGGGATCCACAGTAATGCAGTGATTATAAAGGGAAATAGCGAAGTGTTCACCAGGATAAAATACCAGTCCAAATGAGTTCAATCTGTTTTATGGACACAACTAAGTTACACAGTGTGTAAATATGGCAAAAACACTTCCTAGGCAGATCCAGCTGGAAGATAAGTGAATGCTAGGTTTTTAAAGCATAGTGCAGTCATGGATTGCTGTTCTTTTGAAAATAAATTAATATATTAGTGCTATTTTGGGGTTTTGGAAGGGAAATTCCAGGTGATACTTGTTGTATCAACCCTGCAGAGATTTCAGTAAGAGAGAAGTTTAGGAAATCTAATTTATAGATAGTATAAAATGGAACCATTTCTAAACAGCATTTTCAGGTAGAAATTATCTCTAGTTGTCAAAATGTTCTTAATTCCATTATTTACTAATGATAATATCATGTCATTCTGAATTTGTAAAGGCTAATTATCATGCAGTTGCCAGGTCATCATGATACACTGAATCTTGTGATATTTCTTTCCTCTTTATGATTATAACCCAGGATTTATAAAAGAACTGCACTGACTTCAGCCAGTGGTAAATATTAATCTATGACCTTTTATTGTTTTTATTTTGTATGCCCTGGAGAAAAAATTTAAGATTCTAGTGTGCTTATAAAGCCAAACATGCATGTTTATATTAACTCACTGGCTGCTCTGATGTTATTGCCTGAGACAGGAGGCAGAACAATCCCTGACACTTTCATTATGCATTTGTCTAGCAGTTTATGTGATTACTCAAAGCCTACTTGGCCGTTAAGATGTATTTCCCTAATAAAAAAAATTATCATTCTCTTTTGGAAGATGTATTCTGACATGTTCCCATCTTTCTGTCTACTCCATATCCTGGCATTATCATTCTTGATTTCAACAGTCTTTTGAATGAATCAAGTAGCATCATTCACTCATGGTTAAAATGTCTCATCAATTACTGGCTTTCCATTTCACTTTAGCTCGTATTCCTAAGGCCACCCTCTGGACTCCACTGCCACCTGCAACTGCTCCACATTGGAAATCATGGCATGTTGTCTTTCACTTTATAAAGACATCTGATTATTCAGTCTACTTTTTCCTGGTCTATCAAGTCCCCCCACCCCATCTACTCCATGTTTTTCTTTGCCTTGGCTGAGTTATGTGTTCATCTGTATCAGCAACTATGCCTTCAAGGATATAGAACCCTTACTAATTATTGCAAACAGAAAATTTTAAAATTGATTGGTTATTAAAGTGTTGAATAGGCTAGAATGGGGGGGGGGAGGAAATATTACCTAGAAATAAATAACTACAGGAAGCCATTCTCACCCCTAAGAATGAAGGGGAAAATATGTAACTAAGAACCTGAGACTATAGTGCTGCTGCTGCTCTCCCTGCCAGCACCCCTATAAAAAAAACAGAGAAGGAAAAGGCTGCTCAGTTCCTTCCATGTGCCAAGATAAGGACAAGAATGGAGCGGAGACACACCAGACAGTCCTGCCCCTTGGCTATTCAGCTTTCATTTCCACTCTTCTACCATCAACTCAAACTTCCAATAGTAGTAGCAGCGTTATGCAAATACACCTTAAATAAGGAAGCTCTGTCACTCTCTTAAAAGAGATAACACAAATTCTCATAGTTATCATCTCTATGTGGTCTTGGTTTTTCTTTCAATATAGTTATATCCTACCTAAAATTTCTACAAATAAGGGTAATCATCCACAACCTTTCTTATGTAATATAAAGGGAAAGAGAAGGAAAAAGAAACAACTGGTTAATTTATACAAACAAACACAAAGCAAAAAACAAATAAATAAAAAGGAAATATGCATAGCTGCTACAGACTGTTTCTATGTTGTCCTAAGTGTGTAATTTACATTTATAGCATGTTTTTTCCAATGTCCTTCCATGTTTTGTTTGTCCTGAGTTGGCACATTGATTACTGTATTAGGGTTCCCCAGAGAAACAGAACCAATAGATTGCGTATAGATGCGTAAGAGGAGATTATTGTGGGAACTAGTTTCCACCACTACAAAAGATAGAAAGACCCACCCTTGGCCCGCTGCAAGGTGGGGAACTGGGAAAGTAAGTGGTGTAATTCAGTCTGAGGCCAAAGATGTGAAAAGGGAGGAGCACAGCCATCAGGGCAGAAGATGCCACCTGGCCCAAGGAGGGAGCACATTCACTCTTCCTCCACTTTTTTTGTTTTATCCTGGACCTCACTGGATTGGACGATGCTGCTCTGCACTGGTGAGGGCAGTCTTTGCTTAGTGTGCCAATTCCAATGCTATTGTCTTCCAGAAACACACTCAGACACCCCCAGAAATAGTGTTTTTATCTGCTATCACAGTCAAGCTGATACACAATTAATATCACAGTTGTTCAGTCTTCCTCTCCTCATGGTGGGCACCAAACCTTCACTCTGAAAGGTCCGAGTCTTTAGGGGTCCTGCCTTTCTTGGAATGCTATGATTTTACATTAACTTGTACTGCTGGAAATGGACATATTAGTACCCAGAATTCCCTATAGTTTCCGAACTTAAACTTCCCTACATTCATTGTGTTCACAAATGATTTCCCCATGATACTTAAGATCAATACCCAGAGCCATATAGCAAGCCCTTTCTTTCTTCTTAGTTCTGTGGCATGTATAATCCAAAATGACAGCCTCTCAACTTCCACACTCTTGAAAGCATTGTTTTAGCACATGTAATCTCTCACTTGAGACCTAAGACCTTTAAATTAGCAGAGCTCAGAGTTGAAAAGATGGGAAGCCCAAAACAAAACAAAATACCTGGTGAGTGGATTTAGAAATAAGAGGAGAGAGAAGTGCCACTCTTACTTCACTCTTCTGGTTGTCAGATCTGCATTTTCAAGCTGTGAGAGAAATAGCACTGTGAACTGGTCCTTGGTTTAAAGTGTTGTACCCAAACTGAGATAAAGACACTCCAGCCACTCACATATAAGCGACCACTCTGGACTCCCAAACATCAGGTCTCAGAATGATGCACCTTCTAGCTGGGTAGCAGAGCTTATAAAGGGTGAAAAACTTCCCGTTACTAGCCCTGATGCCAAGCAAGCAAGCTGAATACAAAAGCAGAATGCAGCAGTTGGAGCAAAACATCCTGTTACCTCGTTGTTCAACCTTGATTAGGGAGGGGAGTTTTCCAATAACCTATTTTAAGTACTTAGAAAGCTGCTTTCTTGTAAGAGAGGGGAGAACACAAAATGGAGTCTCTTTGGTTTTAACAAAAGCCTACCCCACCACCCACAGTGCTGTTTCCTAGTTGGTAGAATAATGGAGGGAGCTCTCAGTAGGTCACTTCAAAGATCCAGAAAGCCATCTACTTCAGGGTGATGAAGAACCTTAGCAGTACAACCAGTGGAATTCCAGGGATTCCATGGATGTGAGTCCCATTGCTTTATTTATTTATGTTTTGGTATCAGGGATTGAACCCATGGCTGCTTAACCACTGTGCCACATCCCCAGTCTGTTTTATTTTTTAACTTAGAAACAGGGTCTCACTAAGTTGCTTAGGGCCTTACTAATATGCCATCTCCTGCCTCAGCCTCCTGAGTCTCCAGGAATATAGGCATGTACCACTGCACCCGCTCATTTATTTTTGTTACAAAGGAGTTTTCGGTCAGAGTATTTTTTTTTTTTAATTTTAGAAAGGGGGACAGTGAGAGAGAGAGAGAAAGCAATTTTGATTCAGTTTTTCATGTGACTCTCGCTGCTCTGACACTTGCGTATGCTGCACTAGGGTTCAAACCTGCATACTTGCGCATGCCAGGCAAGCTCCGTAAGCCAAGCCAGCGCTGCAGCCCCCAGAGCTGTGTTTTAAGAGATATTATAAACCCACCAACCAGGATCCTGTCAGGAACACTGAGGCAAGGAAGGCAAAGCCATATGCTGGGTAAGAATTGATTTGGGTGAGTGCAAATCATCATGCCCTCCGTGATAGAAGGACTCCAGTGAAATCATCCTGTCACCAAGAAGCTAGTTGGATGGTTCCCTTCAGGAATGATGTCAGCTCACGAGCTCAGCTTCAATTTCTGCTGTTGGCAGTTTAGGAAAGCAGCTATAGTGGTCACCTCATCAGTCAGCTTTGATGTGGAGAAGCCCACACAGGACTCTTACCCCTGTTGCCATGGCTACCGTGGACCACTTACACCAGAGTCACTCATTGTGGCCCTGAATCATGAGTTGTTTTGGATGCTTTTGTATTTCCTAGTGAAGGATTCTGCGAACACAGACATTCGGTAAGTATTATACTGCTGGAGGAATGGCTGAAGGAAACGCATCGGAAATTCCAGGTAGGCTTTGGCAGAGTGGGATGATGCAGAAACGAAGGTGGCCTTGGCTTGATCTGAAGTCTTTCTCTCAAAGAGCCTTGAGACTGTCTCATGCACCGGAGAAATAACTTCTTTCAAGGAGATCATGATATTTGAGGTTGCTTAGCCAAAACATCTGTTCCTTAGTCTAGAGGATCATCTTCAACTTGGCTGCTCAAACTCCGTTTCCTGTGTAGTCACGGTCAATCAAGATCTCTGTGCCCATAAACGATCCAGAGAAATTATATTAAATATCTGGTCACTACTTTATATTCATTTATATATTCACAGTTACCCTCCTGGTTCGCTCTTGTTACATGTATTATTTGTGGTTTAACTATCTTAACTCCAAGGTCAACTGTATTTCCACCCCTATTTAATGACAAGAAATCTAAAGGGTTTGATGACTAATCAACATTTTATAACTTATCAGTAAAAGAGACATGAATTCAGCCCTGGTCTTATTTCCATTATACTTTTCTAGGTGGAAATACCTAAAAATTATTCAACCCAACTAGTTTTTAGCCTTTTCCTACCTATTTAAAAGTATATATTTTTTTCAAATGGCTTAATACGTGCATATATTTTCACATATTATTAGTAGTTCTATGAATTTATTCTGTGGAAATAATCACAGACATAAAAATTAATAGCTTGAAGAATGTTGATTACTACATTTTTATAATAGTAAATGGTTGAAAAGAATCTAAAAATGTCTGTAAATAGGAAATGTATTAAATAACTAAATACAGTCACTAAGTTATGTTATACAAGATTGTTCACACCATGTTGCTAAATGGTAAAAGACAAGTTACTTGGCTTTGTATAAAATAATGTTAACTTTTTGCAAAAAGAAAACTCATGGAAACATAATAGAAAAAAGCCTAGAAGAAAATAAAAGTATCTAAAAGAAAACAGATGTTAGGATTAAAGTGATGTCCACCTTCTTTTTTTTCTTACCCATATTTTCTGAATTTTATACAATGAGCATGTATTCCTTTAATTTAAAAATGATCATCACTAGCAGAATAGTTAAAAATTAACATTTGCAATTTTATTTGATGGGATTTGGGGAGGTAATGAAAACCGTATGCAACAATATATCAGTATTTTTATTATGTAGCTTTCTACAGTAAGAAAGCTGCTTTTTATCTCTCTGCTTAATATATTATTCATTTCCTGTAGTGATATTCCACTGCTGTAGCTCTTTAAACTTATTAATTGCCTGTATTTCTATCCATTTAAATGCAGACCAGGCTCTTCTCTTGTTCTCTGGGAGAGATTATTGTAAAGATATTGAGGATAATGACCCTAAGCAAGTATTCAAGGAATTAAGCTTAATTTGTCAGGGTACTGTGATAATAATTATGACTTTGTTTCCAGGGTGGGAGAGTTAGCTGTGTGCTAAAGCCACAGAATGTATCTCTTCACAGTCCACCCTGTCCTAATGCTGCCTTGATTGGAATGGAGAACCCAAGAGAACCTGGGAGGATCATCCTGAAATGTCTTCCACTGGTCAATCGCAACACCACGGTTGTGAGTGAAGTAAAGCTACAGTTGGGTTGGGAATGTTAACATGTCATTTAAATTCAATCACATTTCTAATTTAATTTCTCAATTCAAGGAATTTAAAGCCAGTGTAATTAAAAATAATGAAATGTGGGCTGGAGCGGTGGCTGGGCGGTTACGGCGCTTGCCCAGCATGCGCAAGTACACGGGTTCAAACCCCGGCACCCACGTACACAACTAAGTGTCAGAGCAACGAAAGCCATGTGAAAAACTAAATAAAAATTGATTCTCTCTCTCTCTCTCTCTCCCTCTCCTTCTTCCTCTCTCATTGTCCCTCTCTCTTTAAAAAAATAATGAAATCTAAAATTTCTCTGGTTGTGTATTCACTCTCCTCTTCTCATCCTCAAGTACTTCTCTTTTCTCCAGGATCAATTCCCTCCTTGCTAACCTCCCTTCCAGACATTTCTACTCTTTCCAGTGCAATGTCTGTTTGCTTACAAAGGAACCCCTCATTCTCAACCTGATCAATGAATTTGACTCTTCTCATTGACTTAACAAAAGCTAGCTTTCACCCAAAGACACTCTTAGCTTCCCTTACAACTCTATCTGGCGAAGAGTGCACAGTCTTCCCTGAACCTGACACCTATATGTCTGACCAGAGGTGTCAGATCCTCTTAGCTCCACCCTGTTGCTCCTCCACCAGTGGTCTCCTAGCCCAGGGCTGACTTTACTAGTGCAGTCACGCAGGCTCCTACACATGCCATTCTTGGGGTTTGATACTTTGCAATTGCCATCTTGAAATTCTTAACAATTCTTTTGGGCTGAATTGCATATTCTCCCAAATTCATATATTGAAGTCCACACCTTTTACTACTTAGGATGCTCTGTCTGTTTTGAACATAGTATCTTTAAAGAGGCAATTCAGGTTAAATGAGGTCTTTGTGGTGGGCGCTAATTGAATATGACTGGTGTCCTTAAAAGACGAGAAGACCACATAAAGACAGAGGGGCAGTCTAAGGTGTTGTGTTAGAGTAGCTCTGTAAGGTAATACATCAATGCTACGTATTCATTTGTTTTGTAAAGGAAGTCTGACAGGACAACAGAACAGGTTCCAGGGACTTGGAGCCTCAGCTCATGTGAAGTCCTACCCCTTATGATGTCCCCACCTTCCTGGACAGGTTCTCAGCCTCTTCTTCCCTGCACCCTAAACCTCTGGTGCTGCTCAGGCTGCCACTTCCTGTCCATTCCCAGGGTTGTCACTGGAGCAAGTCCCCTTGTATTCCACCATTGCCCTCTGCCCTAGCGAGGCAGGAGGCCAGGAAAGGACACAGACACAGGTAGGTAGCAGTTGGGTGAGCAACCTTGTGTGGCATCTTTGGGTGCGGCATGGCAGCACCATCTCTCCTCCAAGTTGGAAGTGACACGGTGTGTTTGGTAGATGACTTGGCAGGACTGAATCTCTTGCCCACCCTGACCCAAGTCCAGTGTGCATCCAGGTGACAGGTTCTCCTTTCTTGATTTTTGCCCTTCTGCTATGGGGTGGGGTTCTAGGCTGTGGGAAGAAGAGACTGTTTTCTCCTTTGGGAAGTAGCACATCAGGGGAGACAGAGCTCAGAAGGCCATAGTCTATGCCCTAAGTCATAGGACAGAGCCTTATGGATATATCTGTCAGGGAGTGTGCTCCCTCTGTAAGGATCCCCATGTTCAAGATACTCAACAGGGAAGTGGCTCTGCGGTTATGGCACCTGCCTGGCATGCACAAGGACACAGGTTCAAACCCCAGCACCACGTAAACAACAAAGTTTCAGAGCAATGAAGGACACGTGGAAAACTAAATAAAATTGATTCTCTCTCTCTCACTCTCACTGTCCCTCTCTTTTTATAAAAAAAAAAAAGAGGAGAGAGAGTGCAGAAGAAATGATACCATTTTTTTACTTTAGTGCATTGAACAACACTATATTCCAGCCCCTACATTTTCTTTTCACATTGGGTCCCTCAAATCACGTAAAGCCAGCCATGCTCAGCCCCATACAGAAATGTCACCACTCAAGGGTGACACTCAAGTATTGGAATATTTCACCCTCTTCTCCTTTCCTCAGTACTCTTGCTTCTGTGCTGATAATGTCCTCCGTTGGTTAGTGTATTTATCCTCCTCCCAGCCACCATGGTGTGGTC
Organism: Aplodontia rufa; assembly: GCA_004027875.1. Lineage (NCBI taxonomy): Eukaryota > Metazoa > Chordata > Mammalia > Rodentia > Aplodontiidae > Aplodontia > Aplodontia rufa. Next base: position 196,826 of record PVKS010000164.1, read on the forward strand.
ATCCATTGTTAATGTGCCAGTGATCTTCAGAGTGGTCCATTTTGTTGACCTTGAGATTCAGTTTAGAAAAACAATTCCCTTTGTTGTCACCTTCATCCTTCTTGTTGTCCAGCTGCTCTGCCTCTCAACCTCAGCATCGGGACTCATTGCACAGGGTTAGGGGTCGATCAACCAAGGCAGGACACAGGAAAGCTAGCTATTGCATTTGAGCTTCAGTTTCCTGGAGTCACAGCTTCTCTTCTTAGGGCTCTCACTCTCTGGCTTCCACCAGCTGACCCCTAACACCAGGACCTCGGACCCTCATTTCTTCCTTTTCCATCAGTCTATCATGACACCCTGCCACTGCCCCCCTCCACCAGGCTGCACTTCCCTGTTCAAAGAGAATCGGGGCAGCATCCCCAGTTTCTTTTCTGCCTTCTCTGACCTGAAGAATGCCAGCCCAGCGATGTGCTGTCTCTGCACCAAGCACGGTTAGAGTCGCCTGCAGCACTGTACTGACTCCTTGCCACCAGGCATTTAGAGTTCCACACTGGCCCGCAGGCTCCTCTCTGCCACTCAGCAGCCCTTTTATCTCAGGTCAACCCAGGTCCCTAACAGCAGTTCTTACAATTCTGCCCCTCCAGGCTCCTTGCCTTTCTGTCCTCCTGCTGGACATGGTCCCTGAGCCTACTTTCAACTTCAGAGGGGAAAAGGCAGGGCTCTGATGGATGCCCCCCACCCCGCTCTGCTTATCAATGGTCAGCCTACTCTGCACCCCTCACTCTCTCTAACTGTCTTCTTGGCCAACCCAAACGCTTTCTTCAGCACTCTGGATCCCTTTTCTCTCCTTCACTCAGCCAACTATCCTTTCCAGTCCACCGTCAATCACTAACTTTCTGTCTGTTGCTCTACCACGTATCACTTGATTATATCTGCTTCAATATTTAGGAGGAAAACCCCTTCTTAAACATATCTTCATCTAATTTCCTTTTCTTTTCCGCTGGGCTCTTGAGAAAGCAGATTGTACCGACTCACTCATTTTTCTTTCCTCTTTATTCCCCAGCTTTAAAGGGTTTTCCTTCTGCTCACTCCAGTTTCAGACAATCAATGGCCTCCCGAGGGTCCCCTCTAACCATCAACACTCAGGTGCCACCTCACTTGGTTCTCACACATCTGACATTGTTTGTTGAATACGTTCTTCTGGAAAGTCTCTCTCCCTCCCTGCCCCCCACCTTCCAAAATATGGCTTTCCCTTGGATGTATTTCTACCACTTTGATCTTATGCCTCCTTTGCCTCTTCCTCCTCTGCTATTGCCTCAGAGGTTGTGATTTTCAGGGCTATTACGCCTCTTCCCTCCTCTCCCCTCCCCTTCCTTTCTCTCCTCTCCCCTTCTCATCTCTCTTATGACCTTCCTTGATGAAATTGTTTACTCCTGTGACTTTAACCACCCTCTGTTTTCTGATGACTCCCAACACCCTGGGCTCCTGTTCCTCTGAATCGGAGGATTATCGGTCAACCACAAAGCTTGCCAGATGGGTGAACTTGGGAAACTCAATTCATCTTGAAAGCCTCAGTTTCCTCCATGGTAAATGAGATGAATAATATGCCTGATGGGCTGATGTTTAACCTACTTTCCACTTCCAGTTTTTCTCCCTGACTTGAAAAATCTTCTATTCTATTTGGCTTGACCTTTTGGAGGTGTGCAAAAAGAAGTCCATTTTGAAACAATCTCCCATACCTATGTAAGACCTAGTCCACAGGAGAAACCTGAACGTGGTCCAGCATTTGCTAACTTCGTTAACATGCATAAAGCGCATGTGGGTACAGTGTCCACATAGGATTAAGACCAGATCCATAGCAGCCCTGTCCAGGTCCTTGCCTGCTTCTCCAGCCTTATCCATCCCCTAGAGTGCTTGGGCCTTATCCTATGAAACCACCGGCGGTTCCACAAGGCACCATGCAGCGCGAGCCTCTCCAGGTGGGTAGCCTTTCTTCCCCACTTTCCACTGCCAGCCACCCCAGGCTACCTCTCCATCCAGCCACTGGTAAACTGGCTACTCGATCTCTCCTGCGGCACTGATCAGATGCTACCAATGCCTGCTTCTCAACCATCCTGTACATTCACTTTTCAGTCATGGTTTTGTTCCAGAGCCCAGGCACGACGCCTGGAAGGCGGCAGACAGCATCCATACTTGGATTGACTGATAAAGGAAAAACCCTGGAGAAATGCTGCATCAGAATTCCACTAGGGGTCACTTTCTCTACATGTTAGGCAGAAGTGGGGCAGGCACTTGGAGAAACAACTCTATGAAAAATTCAACTTTGTGTTTAATTTTTAAAATCATTTGTTGTTTATTTAATGGAAACTGAAATTCTGCTATGTCGTACAAGCCTCGGAGCACTGTATGAATGTCAGCTCTACCTGATTTTATGGATAATGTCAATATTCGTGTTTGTGTAAAAAATGAAATTGAATATGGCATTTAATTTTGCATATTAATAATTCAGATCACTGAACTCACATGAAAGGTTCTTTCCTATTTTTAATAACTGTCCTTAGATAAGGTTCACATTTAATTAGTCCATTTAAAATATGCTTATAGATTACCTCAAAGACCTATTCTAAACATTTATTTTCCACTTACTCCCATTTAACATCAGTTGCAAAAATAATGATTATTCCTACTGATCATCTTGATTTGCCTATTACCCCGGAGATTTTAATAAGGGAAGCTGACAGGAAAATCAAAAGGAGATTATTAGATAAATGGGACAGGGTGGGGGTGGGGGAGGGGTGGGGGAGGGAGTGGGGGGAGGGAGGAGAGAAGGGGGACGCACTGGAGAGTGATATTGGCCAAATTCTTTTGTTATGCTGTGTGTATGTACAAATATGTAACAACAATCCCACCATTATGTACAACTATAAAATGCACCAATGAAATATGGAAAAATTATAAGGGAAGCTGTCTAGTTAGAAGATGATTTTACTAGCAATTACTAGCCACTTAAATACAGCACAGATAGGCTTTGCACAGACATAATGCTTAACTAGTTTGGTTGTTTTCTAAATGACAATATTCTTGATTGAACTCCAAAGCAACCATGGCACCAAGATTCTATTTTTAAGGAAAAACATTGTTCTTAGTAACATTAAACTTGTAATAGCACGGTAATGGCTAGACATTTAGGAAACATACAGATATCAACCAATGATTAAACACCACATGTTAGAGCACAAGGGAGGAATTACTAAAAGGATGGTTGCCTGATAGAATTGGGCTGTGAGGGCTGGAACGGTGGGTTGGTAGTTACGGCGCTTGCCTGGCATGCGCAAATAGGCAAGTTCAAATCCCAGCACCACGTACACAACAAAGTCTTGGAGCAACGAAAGTCACATGAAAAACTAAATAAAAAATTGTTTCTTTCTTTCTCACTCTCTCACTGTCCCTCTCTCTCTCTCTTAAAAAAAAAAAAAAAAAGAATTGAGCTGTGAGGAGTATTTCCAGTAAGCTTTGGGAAAGTTCTCCATGGGATGTTTCCCTCTCATCACAGAAGCCTCCTCCTCTATTGACTGAGTGTGGATGTGGGTCATTTCTTCACAGTGTTTCCAGAAAACTATATCTACATCAAATAAGCTTACCCTTGTGTATGAGCATATTGCAACGAAATTTTCCTATTAGGAATGTTCTCACCACTTTGGGAAAATCTCACTATTCACCTAACTGGAGGAAGTCTTGTTTCTTAAGTTCGAGTTGTTAATTTTTGTTGCTGTTTTTACAGTTTTGGTTTTTTGGGTTCATCTCTGTGTTGACTCTGGAAAGAATTCTTAGAGTACTCTTGGCCAGCATGTGCTCTACCCTGAATCACTAGAACATGAACTTTCTCCCATACATGTGGGAAAAAATTTCTATTTTTCACCTTGAGTGCTACAACTGCCCACAATGGAGTGACCGCTTCCTCTTCCTCTGTATTTGAACAGAAGGGCAACTGTAATCTTTGGCTTCATCCTTTCATCAGAGAAAACCTTCTCTCACCTCTCAGATTAAGTTAAACTTGTTTTAAGTCCTCTATTAGCTCAATCACATCTCCTTCCTATTGCATTTTACATGGAGTTTCTGGTAATGTTTTGATTGATAACTGTCCCTCAGACTCAGCCGAGGGCTGCAGGTCTTTGCTCACCATTGTCCAAGATAATGTCTGGAATGAAATAAGCATTCAATCCACAAATGGATAAATGAATAAATAAGTGCATATATGAATGTTCCAAAGGATGAATGAATAGTTTACGTTATAGCACCAACAAGTTGCTATGAAATAGGAAAGAACGAATGTGTGCTACTGTTTCTCCTCAGTAAGTCTTGTGGTGACAGATATGGGCAGTGGTATTTTGACTTTGAGCCCTGTCTAGAGAAAAACTCTACCTTCAAAGTTCTGTCCATTCTTTTGATGCACAGCTCCCAATTCTAGAATGCAGGAAACTTCTGGAAATGGAAGAAAAGTCCTAGATTATTCTGGATGGGAGTTTGACAAAGGAAGTTAAATGTTCTACATGATAAAGAAACGGAAATGTTAGCTGCTTTCCTTTGTGGTGCAAGAAATTTGTGATTTGGAATTCTAAGTGCGGGAAGAGACTAGAGGGGAAAGAATTCAATAGGGAGGAAATGGTCTCAGGAATATGTCAAGAGTAAAAAAAAATACTACTACTTCTCCCCCTTCTACTGATGATATCATTTACCAATTCAGGAGCTGGTGTAAGCGTTCAAACAAATGTACTGCTTATTTGATCCTCACAAGAATCCTAGGAAACAAGTTTGCTATTTCTTAATTTTGCAGATGAGGAAACCAAGAACTATGATATGAATCAAGGAGCTCACAGTTGGTAAGTCGCTACTGACGTAGCAACCTTTATTAAGGAAGGAAGTAGATTTCTTTTCTTTTCTTTCTTTCTTTCTTTCTTTTTTTCTTTCTTTTTGTTTAAGAGAGAGGGAGAGTGAAAGAGAGAATAATTTTTATTTATTTTTCATCTGTTTTTTGTCTTTCTTACACTTAGCTGTATATGTGGTGTCAGGGTTTGAACCCAGGTCCTCACACATGCCAGCAAGCTCTCCAACCACTGAGCTACCACTCTAGCCCATATGAGGCTTTTTAATGATGCTAAAAATGATGCTAAAGCCTGATATTTAATTTTTTTTTTTTAAAAGAGAGAAACAACTTTATTGAGTTTTTCACGTGGCCTTAGTTGCTCCAACACTGAGTTGTGTACGTGGTGCTGGGGTTTGAACCCGGGTCCTCGTGCTTGCCAGGCAAGCACAGAAACCGCTGAGCCACCGCTCCAGCCCCGATATTTAATTTTTTTAATTATTTATTTTTATTTTTATTTTTTTTATAGTGCTGGCAATTGAACCCACGGCCTCCTGCCTTCTAGGCAAATATTCTACCACTGAGATACATCCCCAACCCTTTTTATTTTTTGAGATAGGGTGTTGTTAAGTTGCCCAGGCTGGACTCAAACTTACAAGCCTCCTGCCTCAGCCTCCCAAGTAGCTGAGATTACAGGCATGCACCAGTATGCTCAGCCTAAGTCTTAGCTGTTTAAGGCTCAACCCAAATGATAGTCATCTGAACTAAGTGCTGTGGCTACAGGGTGAACAAGAGAGAGTCCTCATCTTCTTGGAATCCATATTAAAATAAGGGTATAACTAAGAAAGCTGTTTAAGTGAAATAGTGAGTCTTTTCATGGAAAAACAATGGTCTAGGAGCATTTTTGTGTCATTACATATGTAGAGCTCAGAATACCACAGGGCTTGCGGTAGGCCTTATAGTTTTAATCATGATTAATGCCATCATTAGGAAAAAAGGGTCCAACAGAGTGAGAAACTTTCCCGGAGTGGGGGTGGGGCTAATAAGGAAGTCTCCCTAGGAGAATTTACACCTAAGACCTGGAGGCAAGAGAGCACATCAAACGGGAAGGGCTGCACAAAGTTCAGTGTGGCTGGAGCTTGGGGTAATGTGAAAGAGGACAACAGCAGGAGAGAAAATAAACTGAGGAGTTAGGCTCACCCTAGCCGGGAAAGAAACTTTTAGTCGTGTTTTATGCTGCGGGCAGTGAGAGCTGTTGATGGGATTAATTTAAGAGTGACTGGCTGCCTTGTGGAGAAGGGATCAGAGCCCGAGCTCCCCAGCTTCCCCTCCTGCGCCAGTGACCAACTAAGGCCAGTAGAGGGCAGCAGAGGCACAAAAGCACTGGCTCTGGAAGGGCTTGCTGAAACTGTGCCAAGTTGGAGCCCCACACAGCATGGAATACAGTGTGCCCTTACCAGAGTTAGCAGGTAAAAATGCAGATTTTTTACTTATATTAAAATAATTTGTTCTTATCTGGAATTCAGATCACCTAGGTGTCCCACATTTTACCTGAAACCCCAACAAGTGCTGTTGTACATGAACCTGATACTCAAGAAGTGGCTTTCAGAAACACATTGGAAGGAATTTGATGGGGTACGGTGTATGATGAGCTTATAAAAATCAAATGTGAGTACTTTGCACACAAGGGATTGGCTAACTCCAGTTCAATATCACAGGCAGCTCTGGAAAACAGATTCTACAGTGAACAATGGAGCGATCAGGGTAACATGACCTCCTCGGTCCCCTCCTGTATGAGGTTTGGTCCTGCATGCATGCCATGCAACAGATGGTGACAGTGGAAAGATGTGCAAAACCTCAATATGTGATCACAGATTGAGTAATCATCACTTAACTCAACACATTAACAGTTATAATTTGTATACCCCCCCTTGACTTTGGGGTCTTTCAATTTGCATAACAATCAATTTCCCTTATTCCAGAATCTTAGTTTTCCACATAATTTTCTGCAACATTTCCTCTTCCCTATGGCTTATTTTCTTTTTAGAGACCTCTCATACTTCCACTTGTTAAATGCACCTTTCTCTGATTAAATGTAGACATTTGTTCTTAATCCAATTGATAAACACAAACATTGAATCATCTGCAACACACATTCATTTAAGCCCACATTTACTGAGCATCTGCTGAATAGAAAAAAGGTTTCACCATTAAGAAACTTGTATTCTAAGCCAGGTGTGGTGGTGCAAGCCTGTAATTCAGGCTACTTTGGATGCTGAGGCAGGAGGATTGTAAGTTTGAGGCCAGCCTGAATAACTTAATGAAGACCTAAGCAACTTAATGAGACCCTGTCTCAAAATAAAAAATAAAAAAGGTCTGGGAATGTAGCTCAGTGGTTAATCACTCCTGGGTACTGGTTCAATACCCAGTACCAAAACTAATCTACTTACTGAAACACTAGAAACCAGAGTAGAGATCCCTTGTGTCCAAGAATCCTAAGGTGTTAGAACTTAGGAATCAAGTACCTGGTCCAACCTCCTCATTTATGGATGGAGCACTACAAGCCCAGAATGTAAAGACTTGTATGAAGCTCCACAATGAACTTATGACAGGACTGGGGTTTGAACCCACTTACATGCCTGTGTGTATCCATTTTGGTACTACAGTGCTTTAGTATTAGAAGCTCCTCTGGGCTAGCTCTCCTCTCCCCCTGTGCAGTTTTATAGCCTCTTACTCCATTAGCTCCCAATATACATCCTTCTTAAAATTTTTTTCTTTTTTAAAGAGAGAGAGAGCTAGAAGGAGAGAAAGAATCAACTTTATTTTTTCATCTGGGACTTGTTTTTCTGACACTTAGTTGTGTATGTGGTGCTAGTGTTTGAACCCAGGTTCTCATGCATGCCAGACAAGCCCTGTAAACGCTGAGCCACCGCTCCAGTCCAAAAGACACTTTTTTTGGCAAAGGCTCTTTTGTGCCTAAGACTAAGTTCTGAAGGATTAGATGCGAATCTCTGTGTCCTTTGACTAGAGACCATTTTCTTCCATGAAACCCTTTAGATCCTTGCCTTTATGACCATTTCCTCTGGACTGTGCAGAGGGTCCCTCCCTGTCTCCTTTGCTCATGTCTTTCTCTACTCTGAAAAAGTAATCTTCCTTTGAGTTCGCTCTCTTTATCACTCTCTCTCCACACTCTCACCGCTACCATTGTTTTAGTTGCTATAAAGCCCCTCTCTCACTCCCAAAGCTTATCTTTAGTTCTGACACTGCCTTGGGATCTGTACATTTAACTGTTATCTACAGATCTCTTTTCAGTTGTTCAACAGATACCTCAAACTGTCCAAAACTGAGCTCTTACCTTTCCTATCTTTCCCTCAAACTGATTTCTCTTTCTATATTCCATGTTTTTTGAGTGACATCATTGTTAATCCAAATTTCCTTATCCCCACTCCCAATTACTCGTCAAGTTCTCAAGTCTGTCTCCTTTACATTCCTTGACCCTAATCATCTCATCTCACAAGCGCTGTCTTGGTTAAGATCAGCAGTCAGATTCAATTGCCTATAGGAAAAACACAAGTGAGAGAGGACACACATCATCAAGAGGGGTCAGTGAGAACCGTGAGCAAACAGAGCCAGCAGGCCTCATGTAAGGGGACACAGCTTAGTTTAAGCAAACTCTTTTCCATGAGGGAATCCTGGCCCAATATTGTCAGATATTTCAAATTTGAGAAGCTTAGATTTTTAGTGTGAAATCTTCTGATTTTTAAATGTGGAAAATAATTTAATTTAAAAAAACCAATATTGGGTGGGAAACAAGCACACGGGCCCTCTCCATAATGCCTGAGGGTAGCTTTGGACCTTTGCCTTCCAGTTTGCAACTCAAGTGTAGGCTCTCCTCTCCTCTTGCATAGACTATTGTACAAGCTTCCAAAGAGGTCTTCCTCATCCACTCCATTTCACAGTTATCACGCATGTGTAGAGTGATGTGATGATGTTGATGATTATAATTATGGTTTTGGGCATTCACCATGTGCCATTTATTTAATCCTCCAAAATGACACACAAGGTACTATCATCATCACCTTTTTCCAGGCGAAATACCTCTGAAAGGATAACTCTAGAGTCATGCTTTTAGTGACCTTTTCTATCATGTCCTTTCCTTGTGACCTTCCATGTTCTAATCCAGTGCTCTTTAATCTTTTGTGAAGCTATGATCTCTTGATAAACTTTGAAGAAAGACCCCAGAAAATCCATACCTAATTCTTATTACCCTACTCTAAAGTGCTTTCCAAGGACTTCTTTTCTTTTGTTTTATAAAGAGAGAGAGAGAGAGGGACAATGAGAGCGAAAGAGAAAGAGAGAATCAACTTAGTTTTTCATGTGGTTTTTGTTGCTCCAATACTTCATTGTGTTCACGGTGCTGGAGTACAAACTTGTGTCCTCGCGTGTGCCAGGCAAGTGCCATAACTGCTGAGCCACCGCTCCAGCCCTTTTTCTAAGCACTTCTAAGATCTCCTCTGTTACTTGGAAGCAACTGAGATTGATAATATCCTCTGGGTGGGGTTCCCCAAGCATGGACTGCGGCCCCATGTGGACCTCAGTCTGTTTCTCCCTGTTGGAGTGCTCTCTGACCTGTCCATGGATGGGGTGGACCAAATGCTCTGAGGAGTTACCTGAGTCACACCTCTGCAGTCTTCCTGGGCTCTGTAGCCAGGACCAGTTCTAGGAGGAGTGATCTGGCAAGATGATCACTTGCTTTGGGGAATGTAGTACTTTTTTAAGGATTGTATGAAATCAGGTTACTGGTATGCATTGACATGCTAATTTGAAATAACTTAAATTGTTTAATATAAACAGGAGCCCAGTAAAAAAGGATTTGTGCTGACCTCAAACTCTAGGAAAGGCAATCAGTGTGACATAATAATGAAGGGATAATTCAAGGAGATATTTCAGAAGAAGAGGAAGAATAGACATAGGAGCTGATTACATGTACTAATATCTGAGTGTTATCTTTCTAGGTGAATTCTCCAACTAGAGAAATGCCCCAAACTTTGTGCTCACCCCATCATTTGGTGATGATGTCACTTAGCAGAGAGCTAACAGGTGGAGGTTTTTGAAGAGTGGTGTGGGAGGTGTAAGGAAGCACTTTTTCTCAAAACATAAAGTCAGCCAAGTATTATGGGAAAGATATCAATCAACAATAATTGGTCCAACAGAGCCAACCAGGAAAGAATTCCAGAACATTCATGTCTCCTACCTGTGTGCTATTATCTTAGACCCTGTGCATGAAGTTCTTACAAATTGATCTTGCAGCTGGGAAAAACAAGTAACCTCCTTTAAAAAATAAAGTAACTTCTTTGCAATGTGGGTTATTTATCGCTTATTGATAATGTGCTGTTGTTGTGTCTTTATAATTGTTTTAAATTGACCTGAAGGTCCCAGAGCAGTGTGCATGTTTGACAAATATCAAACAAACCTGAGAGGCAGCAAATCAAAGATAACTTACCCAGCACTGCAGCCTATGCCTCCTATCTGTGCCTGTACCCAGGGTCCACTTGGGGCTGTGAGGAGGCTCTCCAAACACTCTGGGTTTTCTTCCATCCAAAACAGAATTTTGGGGTTTTGTTGCTACCTTAATGAAATCTGTGGTTGAGTAAAATGAGTCATAGCATTCTGGCTTTCTTTCCTTCTTTCTTTCTTAAATAAAGAAGGAGAGAGAGAGAAAGAGAGAGAGAGAGAGAATCAATTTTTATTGAGTTTTTCACATGGCTTTCGTTGCTCTGACACTTAGTTGTGTGCACGAGTGCTGGGGTTTGAACCCGTGTACTCGTGCATGCCAGGCAAGCACTGTAACCACCAAGCCATGGCTCCAGCCCCCTGGTTTTCTTTTTGAAAGGAGAGCATTCATGTTCTTTTAAAGTGGCTCTGCAGCTGCTTCTTTTATCCTCTCTGGCTTCCTTCCTGCATTCCCCTCTGTCTCCCAGTCATTCCTTCCTTCTTTCCCCCTCCTCATAATTCCAATTTAGTTAATCACATCTTTTCTGCAGCGTTTCACAAGCTGGATGGTTTGCTTTTCTCCTTGGTCAGAAGTAGAGTTATATATGGAAACCTTGCGAATGGAGAGAATTTTCCAGCTATTTAACACACCTCTATGCAGTTTGTCTTCTCTGACAACTGTGACAAGACTGATGCTGTGCAATGCTCAAATATGTTTCTCTTTATTTCTTTCTTTCTTTTTGCACGAGGGATTGAACCATGGGCTCTTAACCAGTGAGCCGCACCCCTATCCCTTTTTAAATTTTACTTTGAGACAGGGTCTCACTAAGTTGCTTAGGGCCTTGCTAAGATGCTGAGGTTGCCTTTGAACTTGGGATCCTCCTGCCTCAGCCTCCTGAGTCTCCACCATACCCAGCTCAAATGTATTTCTGTTCTGCCAAGTCAGTCTTCTTCATTTACTGCTGATCATGAGTTGCATAAGCAAGGCTCTTTTCACGTATTCTCTGATTTGCATTCTTTTCATTCATTAATTAATTCTATAGCCAATATAACACAACATCTTATCAATGTCACTTTTTAATATCTCTGCCTCTGCTTCAATTGACCACTCCTTCTGAAATAGCAAATCTCTCCTCCAATCACTCTCTATCCCGTTATTGTGATTTATCTTTGTTCCTAGTAACTATCATTGCTCGATATTTATTTTTATTTGCTCTTTGACTCTCTCTTCCTACTGGGATGTACATGGATTTTGTATCTTTTGTTTATTTATCTCCAGTATTTGGAACACTCATGTAGCAAGTCATATAGACATATTGACCTTCAAATAGATGGGGAAGACCAGTCCTATGGGGTACCTAGAAAGAGGGCACCCAGGTAGGTGTCAGTGGACAACAGCACTACATGCCACATGTGTGGATATCTGTCAACTGAAGCACTCATCTTCATTATAATTTCTGCTCTGTATATAATTGTCAGTCTCCATCGTGATGCTATTATTGACTCATTTCTTGCGTGAACTCTACCATTTCCCTTTGGAACCCACTTAAACAAATAAAACAGAAAAAAATGCTAGTTTAAACATTCATTGGAATAAATTAATTTGAAGTACTCTCAACATAGCCATGAAACCACCTTACACATTAATTAAACAGGTCACTACACCTTATTCCCTTCATCCAGTAAAATGCTTAAGTTTTACTAAGGATAACTTCACAGTGTATTGCCTACCTTGATACCTAATAGGCACTGTTTTTAGTCAGCTTTTTTGTTCCTATGACCCAAGAACCCAACAAGATCTATTTTAGGAGGAAGTTTTATTTTGAAGGGTCACAGTTTCAGGTGTCTTAGTCCATAGGTAGCCAGCTGCATTTCTTGGGGTGCCAAGTGAGGTGGGACATCATAGTGGAAGGCATGGATCCAGGGAGCAGAGAGAGAACTCCATACCAGATATGAAATATATACCCCAAAGGCACTCCCCAAAAGAGCCGCCTCCTCCAGCCACACCCTGCCTGCCTACAGTTACCAGTTAATTCCTATCAGGGGATTGACCCACTGGTTGATTTAAGGCTCTCATAACCCAACCATCTACCTTAACTTTCCTAGATCGTCTCACAGGGATTTTGTGGGGGAACCTTTCATCCAAACCATAACAGGCACACTAATAACAGGACAGAATCCTATAAAGAAAAAGCATTATGCATAAGATACTTGAAGATTCTGCTTCAGGATTCAGATCAATTGATTTATTTAATAAGTACTTCCTAGGCTAGATTTCAAGAGGATGTTGAAATGAGAGCTTGGTTTTTGACACATAAGAAGAAAAATGTCACACTTCTAAAACCTTTAGTGACTTCTCGTTGCGCTGCCGTTGCTGAGGCACAAGTTGTGGCTCAGCCCCATTGCTCTCCAGCCTCATCTCCTACCCATTGCTTATAAGTCTAGACTGCAGCTGCCTGTTTGTGATTGGCCTGTTTCTGCGTGACAATGATGTTTTGGAAAATCTGAGTCAGTTGTCTCATAGAGTGCTTCAACTTTTAGATCAGGTATAGGCAAACTGTGGACTATTTTTGTATAGCCCCAAAGTTAAGACTAGTTTTTGTATTTTTAAGGGGTTATAACAAGAAAAAGAAATAAAATGAAAGAGAAAGTGGGTGGTGAGAAGGAAAATGATGTAATGGAGACCACGTGTGTCCTGCAAGACCTGAAATGTTCACTTTCCGGCCTCTGGCAAAAAAAAAAAAAAAAAAAAAAAAAAAATTCTGGGCCAGAGAGGTGGCTCAGTGGTTTTGGTGCTTGCCTCACATGTAGTTCACACCCCAGCACCACGTACACAATGAAGTGTTAGAGCAACGAAAGCCACATGAAAAACTAAATAAAATTGATTCTCTCTCTGTCTCACTGTCCCTCTTTCTTTAAAATAAAATTTAAAAAAGTTTTCTGACCTCTGTTTTATCCTTCTGAGACCTGTGTTCTAATCTGTTTCCTTCTGGTATCAGTCAGTTGGTGCCTCAGTTCCTTGGACTTTGGGAAAATTGGAAATTAGATCTATAACTGTGCCATCCAATGCAGTAGTCACTAACTACTCATGTGTGTGTGTTGAGCGTTTTAAAGGTGAGTAGTTCAAATGGAGGTGTACTTTAAGGGTAAAATACACACAGAATTAAAAATCTTAGGATGAAAAAGAAGACTGTAAGTATTTCATTAACGCCCTTCATATTGATTACCTTGTTAAAATAATAATATTTTGGATATATAGTGAATTAAATAAAATATTAAAAAATTGCTTATTTTTTCAATGTGGTCTCTAGAAACTTCCCAGTTACATATGTGATTCATGTTGTGTTTATATTGACAATATGCCTTGATTAAACTCAGGTTAAACATCTTGCTTCACACTGAATTTATATATTGCATCTTAGCTTGAGACACAGCATCAGCTCTGTCCATCACTACTGAGTCATAACCGGATTAAGTTGACAAGACTATATATTGTACAGGTACGTTTTTCCCTTTGCAATGCGTAATCTGTTGCAGTCATGGGGTTATTCCTTCTCCAATGTCTTTTCAATGAACAGTGTCGATGTCCTTTGGTAACTCTTGGTTGAATCAGTTATTACATTGGGGGATTGAAAAATAACATTTTCTTTTTTTAGAATTTCTTTTTAAATTTCTTATTAACTAAAATTCTTTTCTATGTTTCCTTTTTTAGTGAGGAGTGGGTGTATCAATTTTTATTTAATCCATATGTTAAAATAAAGCATGATCATTACTGCTATTATGTGTTTGATACTCATATTTCTCTATAAATCATGACTACATGATTAAATGCTACACAATGAAAATACTTTGGCTGCTTTCGGAAGGCTCTGGAAGCTGGCTCCTGAATCTTTTTTGTCATAACTCCATTAGTTTTTTTGAGTGTTTCCTTACTTTCTAGAATAAGAAGTCCAGGTTCACTTCATTTTTTCTCTATCCGAGAAATAGAATCAGCCATTTCTTAGGAAGCCTCCATTTAACACAAACAAACAAACACACAAAAAATCACTGAGGGCTATAGGTGTGATCAGTTATTGGGGTTACATCGCTTTCAGAGTCTTTCAGTAGAGAGAACTACAAAATATATTTTAAGAAATCACAAGCTCATGCTGACATTTCTAATTTCAGCTTAATATCATAGTTTTTCTTACATTCTTTCATATTCATATTTCTTTTCATGCACATTGAAAACCTATGAAAAAATATGAGTACATGTACTTATTTTCTTTATCCCACAATATATATAACAATTTCAAAATTACAATAATAATATTACAACTAACATTAACCCTAATGAATAAATTTTATTTTGTAGATCTTTTGTCTTCAGCATCTAACCTACTAAGGGAGTACAGACAGAGTATTTTAAAATATGTATTCAAATTATTGAAAAGTAACTTGAAAAAAAACTATTTTCCTTTACAGATTATGTTGTACATTTGAGTGACGGGTTCATTTGTTTCTGTTAGTGTTTAATTTTAGGTTTTGTCTTTATCTCTTTTATTTTTGAATCTATGAAATATTTACATGGTTCAGAATCAGGCTATGTAAGTTAAACTCAGCGATCTTGTCCTCCTTCCACATCTTCTTTATCTTGTTTTCACTCCATGTATAGCTATTTTCCTGTGCTGTTTTACTTTATTGTTTTGCAAAAATCACACATATATGCACATAATTAAAACTGTATGCATTGTTGTGTTGACTTTTTATCATTATAAGAAATACCTGACATAAACAACTTATAAGGAGGAAAGGTGTATTTTGGTTCATGGTTTCAGAGATTTGTCATTGATTTGTTGGCTCTGTGGTGAGGCAGAAAACCATGGCAGGAAGCAGGTGGTAGAACAGTGCTGGTTACCTTGTGGTGGCCAGGAGGCAAAGAGAGAAAAAGAGAGGGTCAGGGTCCCAATTATTCCCTTCAAGGTCATACCCTCTGTGAACTAACTTCCTTCCACTAGGCCCTACCTCCTAAAATTTCCACCATCTAATAGTACCACAGGTTGGCAACTAAGACTTTCGTGACTCTAGATAGATGTGGAGCTTTGGGGGACTTCTCACCATTCTGAGTCCTCACCTGTGCTACCTAGTAAAGTGCAATGGAATGATAGGAACACATTTTTTTTTTTTTTTTAAAGAGAGAGGGACAGTGAGAGAGAGAGAATCAATTTTATTAATTTTTTCATGTGACTTTTGTTGTTGTGTACATGGTGTTGGGGTTCAAACTCGCATACTCACGCATGCCAGGCCAGCACTGTAACCGCTGAGCCACCACTCCAGCCCCCTTTCCCCACATTTTTATTGGTGCATTAAATTTGTACATAATGATGGGAATTGTTTTTAAATATTCATACGTATATGCAATATAACCATATAATTTAGCCAACATTCCCCCCCTCCACTTTTGGGGCACATTTAAGATCCAAATCATAAATTATTTTGTTCCTGGAAATCACCCCCATCAGTTCACAGAGCTCTTCCTCAATATTTATTTTTAATAGTTAGGACTACTTAATTATGGGATATACCATATTTCATTCAATCAGTCTCTTACTGATGAACATTTTTGCTGTTTCCAATCATTTATCATTACAAAAATCACACAGCAAATAACCTTGTTTTTCCCTCCTTGTGTGTAGGTGTAGGTTTAGATTAGTTCCAGGAATCTCATTATTAGAAATAATGAAATGTTTGTAGTATTGTTTACTATGTGTAGTGAAAAGTGTATCCAGAAATTCAAGAATTGGGAGGAACATGGGTTTTTTGTTTGTTTTTCTAATGAGAAAATAACACTAATGAAGCAAGGTTCTCACCATCCTGAATCCTTACCCGTGCTACCTAGTAAAGTGCAGTGGAATGATAGGAACAGAAACTTAACACCTGGAGTCTTGGGCACAAGTCATCATGTCAGTAATGAGGATATTTTATGTGTACAGAATTCACACAAGTGATAGATTTGGGTAGCAGATGTGTTTCAGTTTGGCCAAGTTGTTTCTGAAGTAGCCAAGGGGCAGTTGTTTGCATTGGCCTAGAGATCAGATCAGGATGTATTAGCATTCAAGTGATAAAACTAGGTAAAAGTTTGAAGGATCATAGAGTGGATGTGCTTATAATGGAGCTTATATTGGAGGAATACCAATACTTAAAAGTCCAGAGAGGACCCCAAGGAGACTATAAAGATCAGAGAGATAGGAGCAAAACCTGAGAAGTGAAGTCACAAATGCTTAGGAAGCTGAGTGTTTCAAAAAGAAAGCTGTTGTGTCAAATAGTACCAGCTCAGGAAAGACAAAGACTAAAAGGTATTAACTGGATTTAGCCCTTTGTTGGAGCCGACTCAATGATGTTTTGATGTTTTGGTAACAATAGCCATTCCTGTGTTTAGGAAGGAGTTCAACTTCCTGTAGATGGTCCTTGGAAACACTGGGCTTTTGTCAGCTGCAACAAAGTTTTTCTTCTAAAAGAAACAAAAGTGTATATTTACCAGTTTGTATGTGTTTTGCGGGGGAGTGTTAGGCAATTTCATTTTTTTCTTCTATTTTTTCCCCCTTAAATCTTCGGTGGTGGCTATTGTTTATCTATTAATCAGTCCCTTAGTACATACCGTGGATTAGTTCCAGGACTCCCTCACACCTGTACCAAAATCTGGGGATGCTCTGGAAATAGTTATGCTGTACAGTTTAGATTATAATGACAACGAAAAAAAGGTATGTTCAGTATAGAAGAAATTTACTTTTGAATAATGTATTTTATAGTGTTCTTAAAGAGTACTATGACTTTCAAATACTATTCTCATCAAGAAAGAGAACCAGAATAATTTTTTCAAACCCTCTCCTCCCTCTTTTCCTTCCTTCGGCTGCCCGCTTCCGATCTCTGCAGTGCAAGTCCATACGTTTTGCCCCACTGCAAACAGGTAACACCCAGCCTAAGGACGTAAGGGAGACCAGCATGTACTCACAGCAGTTAGGACAAGTAGGACTTTGAGCGCTAATACAGTCGTTTCAAAACCTGGCCAAGCATCCAACTGGACAACCTGGGACTTGGTTAGAAAGAACATTAGGTCGCAGCTTTAGTTCCCAGTTCCGTAGGTCTGGAGTGGAGCCTAGAAATCGACCTGAATAGGTTTCTTAAAAGATAAAAATTCAATTCCTGTGTGGCCTTTTTATAGTTAAAAAACGGGGCCCCAAAGAGTCACCAGTAAAGTCTCGCGTTCGAGGACTCTGTTGCTTTCGGCGCTGGCCGAGGCTCCCTAAGGCTGCCCGCTGTTTTCCTCTCAAGCCGGGACAGTTGCTGAGCGCCGGCTCCTCCGGGTTCTCTGGCGCTGAAGACCCCGATTTCTCGCCCCGCCCCTCGCCCCGCCCCCTCAGGGCTCTGGGGCGGGGCTTCGCCACCTCCGCGCCCCTCTTGCTCTTACGCCACACCTGGGCGGTCCCGGAAGCTGAAGGTCTTACGATCGCGGAGCTGATTGGCCGGTCACGGTCAGGCGGCTCTCCCGGGTTTTCCGGAGTTGTTTGGTTTTATTTCGGGGAAAGAAAGTATGGCCAAGTTGAATCAGCCCTTGCGCGTGCTGGAGGGACCTCTACTCCCGTCCAAGGACCAGGTGGAGGAGGACGATGACTATCTAAGGGAAGATGTGGAGGAGGATGAAGACTCAGTGTTCTTGGACGCCGAGGAGCTCTGCAGTGGGGGCATCAAGGCTGGCAGCCTCCCTGGTCGCACCCAAGGTGAGCAAGAACCCTGCCTTGGCGAGGAGGAGTTTGGGGGAGTCTAAGACGTTGTCGGGAACGGGGAGGCTCGTCGCTGCGCAGTCTAACTTTAGAATCACCTAACTGCAGCATTCCTACCTAGGATAAAATAATCTTAATAATAGTGGCTTCCAACACGTGCTTTGCATTAAATTTGCACTTTACATATATTATCTCATTAAATGCTAGCAGTTATCTGAGATAGTTGTACAGTTGAGGAAATAGGGATACAAAGCATAAATTCCCACCAGAATAAGGGCTTTTAATTATTACCGTATCCTTCCTAGAATGAAATGCATAGTTATTCTTTTACTACTTAGGGGAGAATATACAAGGAACATCTCAGCGTATTCTTGATGAGTTAACCTTGTGTTAATAACCTTGGGATTTGTGTTGACTTTTTTTGTTGTTTTCTGTGCTGTGAATTATTCCTGTTGTGTGTACGTAGTGACTGTATTTAGTATTATTTTGATGTGTGGGCCATTGTCATCCAGCAGAACTTTCTATAATGATAGCAGTTTTGTATTTGCATTGAACAGTTCAGTAGCCACCAGCCACATGTGGCTGTTTAGAACTTGAAATGCTGGTGGTGAGTTTTTTTTTTTTTAAAGAGAGAGGGACAGTGAGAGAGACAGAGACAGAGGGAAACAACATTATTTAGCTTTTCACATGGCCTTAGTTGCTCCAACACTTAGTTGTGTACGTGGTGCTGGGGTTTGAACCCGGTCCGTGCTTGCCAGGCAAGCGCCTAAACCGCTGAGTCACCGCTCCAGCCCCAAGGAGCTGAGTTTTAAGTTTGATTTAACTCTAATTTTAAATAGCTACCTGTAGGTAAGGTGCCAATTTAGACAGAAATTTTTCAAGTATTTGTGAATGGTTTAGTAATTTATTCTGAAGTATTATCAACTTGCTATGGTGTTGAAAGCAAGATGTTTGGTTCTGGGATGCTTCACAAAGGTGAAATGACCAAGTGAGTATGTTAATAGATCCTGCCCTCTAGTGAATTAAACAGATATTCTTTAATCACAGAAGTAATTCTATTATTTAGTACTTAGAAGGAATGCTAGTGCTTTCAAGAGTTTCTGTTCCTGAAATTCAGGCAAGGATTTCCTGAAGAAGGGAAAATTAAGCTGAGATCTGTAGTAAATGTAGGAAACAGGAGAACATTTAAGACAGATGGAACAACTTGTGCAAAGGCCCTGTGTTGGAGACACCAAGACTTTTTTTTTTTTTTTTTTTTTTTAAAGAAAGAGGGCCAGTGAGACAGAGGGAGAATCAATTTTTATTTAGGTTTTCATGTGGCTTTCGTTGCTCTAACACTTCATTGTGTACATGGTGCTGGGGTTTGAACCCTCATCCTTGTGCATGCCAGGCAAGTGCTATAATTGCTGAACCACTGCTCCATCCCCACCAAGGCATATTTTATAAGCTGCATAAAGGCCACTCTTGGGTGAAGTCAGAGTAGCAGGGATAAGACTGGTTTTAGAAAGGAAACATCAGACATTTACCATGCATGTACTGTGTTTATCTTTTGCAACACAAAGATGCATGAAATACTGTCCCATTGTAGTGTAGTAGAGGGAGCTAGATAAGCAGGTAGGCAGAATGAATTGGTATAGATTCCCTCGTAGCACTTAAGCACCCACAGTTACCCTAGTAGCAAGTGTGTGTCTGTATAGGGTGCTGTGGAGGAGTAAAGAAAGTGGTGGGCTTATTAAAATATTGGAGAAGAGGCTTTTAAATGTCCTAAATTAACTTTCTTTTCCCCTTTAGTTTTAATTCCTGATGAAAATACTCAAGAGGAATGTAAAGTGTTTGGACGTTTTCCAATAACTGGTCCTTGGTGGCGAGTGAAGGTCCAGGTGAAGCCTATAGGATCAAAGAGCTATCAAGTTCAAGGATTTCCATCTTACTTTCTACAGTCTGACATGTCACCACCAAATCAAAAACATATCTGTTCCCGCTTTCTTACAGATTGTGGTATCCACTTTGATTTGATCGATAAATTTTTAGCATGGGTAAACAATGTATCAAGCTATAAAGACTTAAACTTTGAAAATCTTAGGGAAACATTAATAACTTTCTACAAGGAAACTGTAATGAAAAAGCAATCTGCAAAGAAGGAAGAAGAGGTGTTCCTAGATGCTGAGATACTTCGTTTTATGGAAAACAAAAGTAAGTATGGTTTATTGTCGGTTTTAGTGTAATTGAGATATGGAATGACTAGAGTGTGGGAATCTTACCACTATCACATCTTAGCTTAGTAAAGGTTGAGCATCTTTAATCTGAAATCCTCAAATGCTCTAAAACCCGAAACTTTTCGAGCACCAACCTGACAGAGGCAGTGACACTTTCTGATGTTTCATGGTATTTGAATTTCATTTCATGCACAGATTTATTAAAAGTTTTGTATACAGTTATCTTCAGTTATGTTTAAGGTGAACATGAAAAATAGGTGAATTTCATGATTTGAGTTTGATTCCATCCTCAAGATAAATCACATACATGCAAATATTCCAAATTCTGAAAACATACAAAATTTGAAAAATTTCTCCCAACCATTTCAGGTAAGACTTATTATGTTTGTATTCCTTTCTAAAATCAGTTTGATGAACATGTATTTATATCTATACTTGAAGGGAGTGTATGAGATGATCCTTATGGTCCTTTCAGTTCTTTTCTGGTTTTAAAATCATAATTTTTTCTCTCTCTCTCTCTCTCTCTGACTTTTGAGTTCTCAGAGAGTAATTTGAATCTTTAAGAAAAAGTTGTTAATTATTCTTTTGAAGAAGGCAGAAGAGAAGGGCAAGGCTATGAGTAATCCATTTTAGAGAGATTTCAGTCCAAAATGATTTAAATTTGGTTTGTTACCTGGACATTCAGATATATAGAATATTGCATTTCTTAGTTATGTCAAAAAATTTGGTGGTACATCAATAAATGACTTCAAGGACAAAGCAATCATAGTTAGAAAGATGATTATAAAGGTAAGATGTAAATTATTTATTTATTTTTAAAGATCGAGGGACAGTGAGAGAGAGAGGAGAGAGACAGAGAAACGATTTTTTAATTTTAGTTTTTCATGTGGCTTTTGTCGCTCCAACACTACATTGCGTCTGTGGTGCTGGGATACCAAACTGCGTACTTGCGTATTACAGGCATGCACTATAACTGTGAGCCACCACTCCAGCCCTGTAAATTAATTTTTTATGCTTAGCTTTAAATTCATTTTTGTGTAACTGAGTTAGAATTTTTCTTCTTATATAATCATGTTCTTAATTTTTTTCTTTTTACTAGTGCATTATAATTATATGTATTAGTGGGGTTCATTGTGATATTAATATATGCACAAAATTTGCTTCAGTTCATTCCCCAGTACTTACCCCTTCCCTCCCCACCTCCCTTCCTCTGTTCCCCTTCCGCTACTCTTCTGGTCTTCCTTTTATCATTTGCATGCATATATTTTCATTAGTGGGATTCATAAAGGTATATTCATACATGTATATAACATAACTCAGTTGATTTTATACTCTCCTTCTTTCCCTTTTCCTCCCTTCCTCCCTCCATTTTGGTGCCCTGGGTCAGAATTTTCTTCTGATCGTATTGCAAGTGAAGAGAAACAAAAGACTTAAAAAGTAGTTATCTAAACATTTAAAGAATTTAGGTTTTGGCGTTAAACACAATGAAGACCTTCTCAATACAAGTTAATAGCCATAATATAAACTTTCTTACTGGGTGAAGTACATTTGTTAATTTCTCTTTGATTTAGTTTTCTTGAACTTGGGCTAAAGGAGTTAGTCCTTTAAGTTAGTCATTTTCTGGCTCATTTTAATATTTTGATTTGTTCTTTTGTTGTATTCTGTAGTTCCATTTATAAATGTAATGAAAGCTTTGCAGTTTCCAAAAGTAATGGAATTCCTTCCAGTTCTTCTGCCTCGACACTTTAGAGGGCTCATCAGCTCACCTTCTAACAAGGTGTTGGAAAAGATTGAAGTGATTTTAGGCACACATCCATGGAAGCTGGGATTTCGTAAAGTAAGTAAGAAACTTGTATAGTATTTAGCAATGCTATATATAAGGCAGAGTTTCTCAAATTTGACAATTTTTGTTTTCCTTTCAGTGGAAAATATTTTGTGTGGATCCCATTGTTGATTTTTCTTGGATTGTAATAAACTTGTTATGTTCTTATGTAATTAAGAAGTCAGTAAGTTTATAAATGAAAATCAAAATAACAAAATGGATGACATTTAGATTCTCAGTTGGTATTAATAGAATCATATTATTTAATTTTATCTGACAAATTTTTTTCTGTAACAAAATTGTCATTTGCAACTAGACCTCATTGAAGACAAAAGTTCTTATGAATTTGGGAATACCATCTGTATAATGTAATTTCCCACTATACAATGTGAACTATATAAAATTTTCATTATTTTGTGTTTCATCATGATACCATTTGATTTTTTTTTTTTTTTTTTTTTAAAGAGAGAGGGATAGTGAGAGAGACAGAGAAAGAGCGAAACAACTTTATTTAGTTTTTCACATGGCTTTCGTTGCTCAAACACTCAGTTGTGTACGTGGTGCTGGGGTTTGAACCCAGGTCCTCGTGCTTGCCAGGCAAGTGCTGAAACCGCTGAGCCACCGCTCCAGCCCCACCATTTGATTTTTAAATGGCACAGTAATATCACTTAGAAGTGAATTCACTTCTAATCTTATTATTAGAGACTAAGAGTGGAAGAGTGGTACTCTGAGGCTCCACTGGTGGTGAAACCAAATGTTGTACTTGAATTTTGGTAGTACTTGGTTATAGGGTGGTTTTGAAAATGAAAATACAATTAAGAAATTCTGTGATAATTATTGAACTCTCAAGATGTTTGCAGAGTCCCAGCTTGAGAAATAATTGGAATAATGAATTGGTCCTTTAAATCTTGTGACTATAAATTCAGTAAGCTTTGAAGGATAAGATTCTAAAACATTAAATTATCATTATATATTTATTCAGTGGAGAAGAGAGACAAAAGTTCTGAGATGTAAGAGGCAGGTAATAGTTTACCTTTCTTTATAACCCCTCATCTTTGTAAATATATTAAGAAGAGAACTTTAGAGATCTAAAATTTAGGCCTGTCCACATGTCAAGAATTAATTATATATAATGTTACTACTAAAAAAATACATTGTGTTAGGTTAATACAATTCAACAAGCATTTAAGACCATACCAGTATAGAATAGAGATACGATCAGACTCTTAACCCCAATGAGCTCACCATTTTCCTGGTGAAGAACAGAACTTGAATTTTTCTTTGTGGTCAGTTGAGTTTGGTGCTATGTCAATAAAGATCCCAGGGTCATCCTTCTTTCTTCCCTTTCTCTGTCCTTTCCTCTCTACCTCTTCTTAAAAAAAGTTTAAAAAAAGGATTAGCTGTTAACTACTTCACTTTTCATCTCCTGGACTAAGAGGAACCCTGTGTTAGAAGTGTCTGGAAGTCTTGTCTTTTGTCCACTCTGTTCTTAGAGAAGAGTCATGTGTGGGAAGTTTAGGCCTGGCAGCAGAGGTCTGGGACTCAAGTGGGATAGGAGGTCTAAAGTCCTACCTCTTCACATGTAAACCGTCATCTGGGTATTGTGTTCATTTCCCAGGGTGGCCATTTAACTCTACAGCTTGGGTGGCCTCAACAACAGGAATTTATTCTCTCACACTTTTGAGGCTGAAAGTGTGAGATCAGGGTGGTGACAGGGTTGATTTTTCCCTGAGGCCATTCTGGTTTACAGATGGTCTCTTCCCTATATCTTCACAATCTTACTTCTGTGCCTTGTCTGGGTCCTAATCTCTTCTTCTAAGAACACCGGTCATATAGGATTAGGGTCTAGTCTGATGGCTTCATTTATGTGGTTTTGATCTCATTTAACCTTAATTACTTCTTTGAAGGCCCTATCTCCAAATATAATCACATTCTGAGGTACTAGGGGCTAGGACTTCAACATATGACTTGTGGGGATGTGGTTCAGCCCATGACAGATATGGAGAGCTCAGGAGGATGTCTCCATGAAAACAATGGAGCTGGTAGATGACCTGTGGATCATGGTGAAGAGAGTTCTGTGCCTCTTCTGGAGTGTTTAGGCAGAATTGTTGGTGGACATATGGGTAATTAAGTCAAGAAAATGAGGTAGTCATTCACTTCATGATGTACACAAAACCCCACCCCAAAGTTAATATAATCACAGTACATCATGTCAGTTGGTTGTGAATCCTATTTACACAAGCATCATAAGCACTAATTTAAACTAGTTTGATTAAGAAAACATATACGTACTATAGAACTGGGCACAGTGGTACACATCTGTAAACCCAGCAGCTCAGGAGGCTGAGAGGCAGGAGGATTGCAAGTTCGAGGCTAGTCCCAGCAAGTTAGTGAGGCCCTAGGCAACTTTGCTAGACCCTGTCTCAAAATAAAAAATGAAATTAAGAAAAAGGGCTTGAGATATGGCTTATTGGTTAAGTGCCCCTGGGTTAAATTCTGGTACCAAAAAGTAAGTAAAAGAAAAAAAGTAATGTATACTATAGCTTTTTCCAAAGACAGGAAAAGCATTCATTGGAAGTGATGGTAGGAGAGAGAGAGAGAGAGAGAGAGAGAGAGAGAGAGAGAGAGGGCACGCATGGGCAAGAGAAACTCTTTCCATAGCAAGGAGTTAATGATAAATACATAATTTAAATATCTTAAATTCAAGGAATAAAATAAATAGTACTTAGAAATATAGACATAAACTCTGGAAGAAAAAAAGAAATGTTGGTGATGTTTCCTTTAGCAAGCCTGGCAAAGAGTAAGCCTGGATAGTCTTATTTTTTGTAATAAGTCTTGGAGTTTATTTGACTTTTAAAAATGATACGTGTATTTCTTAGATAAAATATAATTTTAATTAAAAATTATGTAGACCTCTAATCACAGGGAAGTTAGGCATGTAGTTTTTCCTCAATTTAGTTGAAATACATAATTCTGGGACATAAAAGTTTTTAGCAAATAGTGTAGTTTTTACTGTAATTCTAATAATACTCATCTATATTTGCAATTTTTATAAAGCGATTTGACCTTCATTTCCTCAAAGATCACCTACAGAGAGCTAAAGCTTTTGCGATGTGAGGCGAGCTGGACGGCTTTTTGTCAGTGTCTGCCCCTTCTCCAGTTGATGACCGACTTGGAGAAGAATGCATTGGTCATCTACTGTCAATTGAAGCAGATTTGTAGAGAATACGGGCACACGTGTGTCAAAGAAGACGAATTGACTTCGGAATTGTCAGAGCACATGTCTTTTCATGATGCTTGGCAATCTCTGAAGTTTTTGAAGGACATTGGCGTGGTGACATATGAGAGGGGCCATGTCTTTCTCTACGACCTTTACCAGGCTGAGAAAGGCATTGCTTGGTCGGTAAGTGACCTGATGAAGAGACCTCCGTGGCATTTGCGTGTTGATGTCAAGAAGGTGCTGGCATCCATTCACACCACGAAACTCGGGGATTCAGGAAGTGATGATGAGGAAAGGAAGTCCGATGAAACTGAGGTAGAACGTTCTGTGGGCATTTTTGACCCAAGGGATAATGATGACCTTGTTTGGGATAATCATGAAAATAAAACTAATGCAGAAATAAATGAAGTCCAGCTGGATCAGGATCAGGTGGCTGCCTTGGAAATGATTTGCTCCAATGCTGTGACAGTCATCAGTGGGAAAGGTGGTTGTGGGAAGACCACAATTGTTAGCCATCTTTTTAAGCATATGGAGCGGTTGGAAGAAAGAGAAGTAAAAAAGGCTTGTGAAGATTTTGAACACGACCAGGATGTCCCAGAAGAGTGGAGTACCTTCTCTCAGCAGAGTTATCTGGGCTCGGACAGGGCTATAGAAGTTCTGCTCACAGCACCTACAGGAAAAGCAACTGGTTTACTGAGACAAAAGACTGGTCTTCCTGCTTATACGCTATACCAGGTAAAATGTTCAACATTTTTCTGTAGATTAAACCTTTGCCATGAAGATACACTTATTTCTTGTAGCACTCAGTAGATACAGTATTTCTGAGAGAGGGATCTTGACCAGATTTCTTTTTGCACATCAAGGCTGATACACTGACAATATCTGCTCAGATGTTAAGAGAACATTTCTGAAGCCATGTTTAGGCTCAAAAGGGAGAGGAAAAAGCACAGGAAGAGCTCCAGAGTGACATTTATGCCATTATTATCCTTGGACTAGGGCTACCAGGTATAGCACATATCATTATGAATAATTTTTTTATTGTATGTATGTGCCAAACATTGTGTGGACATCTGTACAACTAAAAAGTCATTCATTGTGTATATATGCAGTTCAAATTTACCTGGTCATCCTGTATTTAATTTGGCAATCTCAGCTTGGGCTGGCATGAGGAAAACCAGGCTACAGTGGAGTGATCAGTGGAGGGGCCAGGTATTGAGATGGTCGTACTAGAAGTACAGTGGGAAGTGGCAGGCATTTCTAAGGTCACTAGGTGGATATATCAGATAAAAGAAAGGAAACGATTAGAGATAATTCCAAATGTTTTTTTTTTTTTTTCAGAAAGAGGGACAGTGAGAGAGTCAGAAAGAGAGAAACAACTTTATTCAGTTTTTCACATGGCCTTAGTTGCTCCAACACTCAGTTGTGTACGTGGTGCTGGGGTTTGAACCCGGGTCCTCATGCTTGCCAGGCAAGCACAGAAACCGCTGAGCCACCGCTGCAGCCCCAATTCCAAATGTTTTGCTGTGAGAAAAGGTCACTGGGAGTTTCGTTCAACAGAATTGATGCATTTGGATGGCAAATATGAAGACTTTCTTTGATAAACATGTTAAGTCTAGTTTTAATAGAAAAGTTAAATAAAAACATGATGTGATACCATTTAAAAATGTATATTTTATATGTATGGATCCCCACACCTATTAAATGGAAATCTTTCTGGCATGATACACACTAAAATGTTTACTGTTCTCTGGTTGCAAGTTGACAATTTTTTCCTCATTTATATTTTAAAAATATTAGTATCATGTCTGTAATAAGTGGCATTGTTAGGTGAATTTGTGTGGTGGATTTTAAAATGTGGAAGAGGTCAGAAGTTTAGAATGCTTAAAAGAAAAAAGGGAGTATTTTTACAATTAGGTTGAGAAGGCAACTCTTTATTTCCAGAACAAGAGACGAGAAGTGGAGTGATTTTTTTTTTTTTGCAATGGAGCTATGTTTTTAACTTACTAAATTAAGCATACTCCTCACCAGTAAGCAATTTTTTGAACTGTTTAATCCTTTTATTTTGTTTTTAGATTATTTAATCTATCTTTTCTGTGTATTCATCCCTCTAATTTTTATGTTCTCTATTTCTTTATTCTTTTTCTTACATTTCTTTACTTCCGCTCCATATATAAGGATTTGATTTTAAAATAATGTGTTGTTGATTTTTTTTACCTTCACTTTACATATGCCTTACTTTGCTTATAGGTCAATTATAGCTTCTATTTATGGAACAAAAAACCGATGAACAAGAAAGTGCCGTGGAAATTTTCTTCGGTTACAGTTCTTGTTGTGGATGAAGGGAGTTTGGTGTCTGTTGGCATCTTCAAGTCGGTTTTAAAATTATTGTGTGAGCAAGCCAAACTTTCTAAGCTTATTGTCTTGGGTAAGTTACATGCTCATGGATTTCTGATGTTGAGTTTGAAGCTTGTGGTCAGTATGCTGTTCTCATCTTTTCACAGTACTGCTTCCTAGGGGCAGCCATCCTCAGGGCCCATGCCAAGGCTACACTGAGTTAAGTCTGCCCACTCTCTTAATCTCCTTGGGTTGAGCTTTGTTTTGACCCTGGTATTAGCAAGTGAGGATGAATGACATAGAGCTGTGGAGTTACTGCTGGCCAAGAGGGCGGGTTTGGACGAATCCTCCTACAATCCCAGCAGCTCGGGAGGCCGAGACAGTTCAAAACCAGCCTCAGCAACTCAGCAAGATGTTAAGCAACTTAGTGAGACACTGTCTTAAAACAAAAAAATAAAAAGGGCTTGGGTTGTGGCTCAGTGGTTAAGTGCCTCCTGGGTTCAATCCCTGGTACCAAAAAAACCAAAAAATAAAAAAACAAAAAAAACAAAAAAAACCCCTGCTAAACATCCAAATGATAAATAATGACTATTAAAATAGTAAAATCACCATAGATTCAGAATTAATCAAACTGTAAATTGTTTGGAAATAGTAAAATGTCTGAATTGTAAACCACTTTAAAAGAGATTTTTATGATTTGAGGCTAATTGGACATTTCTAGCCTCTAAAGTTCTGTAATTCTGTTAAGGTTCAGTTGGATTTTATTGATCTGTAGACTATGTAATTTAATGCAGATGAAAATGACAATCTGAGAATCAAATTGTATATAGTTTTTTTTAGGTCTTTGAAGATATTTCGTAAGCAGCAGATCATATTAATAGCTTAAGTATTCTTCCGTTTCTGCCTAGTACATGTATTTTTTTTTTTTTTTTAGGGTTTCTGTTTTGTTTCAAGCAAAGAGGATTTTTAGTAGAGTGAAATATTGGTTTTAGATTCCTGGAATTTGTCAGTTATCAAATCCTTTATTTATTTCTAAAGATTTAGATTCCAATTACTAAAATCTTCAGTGTCTATTTTTTTCCCTTTTAGGTGATGTTAGACAGTTACCTAGTATTGAACCTGGTAACTTGCTGAAAGATCTTTTTGAGACTCTTAAGTCAAGAAAGTGTGCTATTGAGCTGAAGACAAATCATAGAGCAGAATCTCAGCTAATTGTGGACAATGCTACACGGTATAGCATAATGAAGACTTTGCATTTCCTTTCTGTTGGGTTCAAAATAGAAAGCAAAATAGGAATAATTATATATATGTATATAATGTATAATATATGTATATAATATATCTCCATCCATACACACACATAGCTTTTGAGTTAAAATGGTTTAATATAACATATTTACTATACCTTTTAGCAAACCTATTCAATCCTTAAGGTATATACCTTTTGCTCACAGAAAAATAAAGTTAATTTTTTTATTGCTACTCAGCATAAATTATTATTGAAGTTTAAAAATGGATGTGTTTTTCTGATTTAAAATTCATATAGAGTTGGCTCTCTGGATTTGTGAGTACCACATCTTTGGGTTCAACCACCCATGAATTGAAAATATTTTTAACAAATTACATGTGCATTGAAGATGAATAAATTTTTTCATCATTATTCTGTACATAACACAACAGCTACTTACGTCTAATTTACATTGTAATAAGGATTATAATTAATCTGAAGATTATTTAAAATATGTGGAAGGATATGTGTAGGTTATATGCAAATGCTATGCCATTTTATATAAGGGGTTTGAGCATTCATGAATTGGTAACCATTGGTGTGGGGTCCTGCAACCAATCCCTGGCCACTATATATTAATTAAAATTATATTCTGTTTAGAGACTGAATTAAACCCAAGGGGAACAGAGACCTGGGAATAAATAAGTTCATTCGTATTCAAAGGAGAATTGGGGAAGAAATTTTCCACAATTTTTGTGGAGAAAAGTCCAATGTATAAAAATTAAATATGATTTTACTCCTAAATGAATCCTGGTGGCATCCATGATGTTTGACTCTTTTTTTTTTAAGAGAGAGGGAGAGAAAGAGAGAATCAATTTTTTATTTAGTTTTTTCATGTGGCCTTCATTGGTGCGATACTTTGTTGTGTACATGGTACTGGGGTGTGAACTTGTGTCCCTGCGCATGAGAGGCAAACGCAAACTGCTGAGCCTCCGCTCCAGCCCCTGTTTGACTCCTCTTAAAGTAGAAAAGAATCCTTCTCTTTCCTTAGTCTTTGCATAAGCCTTTAATGAGCCTCTGTGGACTCAGGCATTTGATTTCCTGATAATCAATATATCAGAAAATCACAATTATTACTAGATCATGACATTTATTTTAATATTAAAATCTATTGATGTAAAGGGACCTTGGGATATTAAGAAATTGTTTCATTCATTGGGCTAAAAATGAACTTTGTAATTGGCAGGAGTAGGGCAGGTGATGTGGATTTGTATCAAGCCATTAAGAAAAATAATGACGTTAGATGTGTAATATTTTTACTTTAACTCTTGCTTCCACCTAAAGGGGACCTCCTTTTTGGTAGATGACTGGTCATCCCAGGGGCTGAAGAGGTGGCTCAGCTCTAGAGCACTTGCCTGGCAAGCATGAGGACCCGGGTTCAATCCCTGGCACCAAATACACAACTAAGAGGAAGAGCACCAAAAACCAAGTGAAAAAAATAAATAAAAATTGACTCTCTTTAAAATAAGCAAATGAATGAAGTCCCCCCAAGCTTGGTGGAATCTAAACTACATTATGTTCTTTCCAAAGCTAATTGTATCTGAAACTCAGGAATCTTCCTAGTAACCCTTTCAATATCACTTGGTCCGAGCTGCGCGCCTGTCATCATTTCATCCTGTTCACCATCCCCAGATATTTGTTTGCTTGAGGGATTCCTGTGATATCCTAGGGAAACACTTCCACCCGTAGAAGTTTGCCGCATGCATGGGTAAGAAGCAAAATGGGAAATCCACGGTGATTCCTAGGACCCCCATAATTAAATCTGCGAGATTTCCAGCAAGGACAGCTTCATTCCCTGTCCTGTCTTCCCTTTGCCTCAGTTGGCAAAGGTTGAAGATGACACAGAAAGGCACCCCCATCTCAGCTGGGCTGCTGTTCCCAGAGTCAGTCTTCTTCCAAAGACAGAGCTACTGAACCTCACTGGGATTGCTGATATGATTTTCTAGTCTTGAAATATAAAAATGAAGGAAGAATGAGGAGGGAATACAGCCAAACAGATGTAGGTATGTGGCTCAACTGGGAAAATGGAAGCATGCACCCAAAACAGAAGAAAGGAGAAGAGTATTTGAAAGTACGGAGAAGGCCCCAACTGGTCCAAAAAATTCATTTAAATGGAAAGGCACATGGAGCCATCTGGGTTCAGATTTACCTCTCAGTTCCCTTGCTTGCCACCTCTGTGGCCTGGGACAACTCTCCAGATTTGACCAAGCCTCATATTGCTGCTTACCTGTGAAGTGAGGATAGTACCTACCTTGTATGGTTTTTATGGGTCTGAGATAAGTAGGGCAGGCTCTCAGTGGTGCATGATACACCCTCTGATAGCCTCTTATTAAGAGTAGGGCATAGCATGCTAAAGGTGCCACCTTAACTTTGTGGTCTTCCAATTCTGTTAAAAAACTCATATATTATTTATAACATCTATCTAGGTGGCCTTTTCTCTTTATTAGCTAACATATTAACTACAATAAGGACATGAGTCTGATCATATAATGAAGGCATTTTTAGATGATAATGCTCTTGGTTTATGCATTTTATTTATTTAAGAATCTCAAGACGCCAATTTCCAAGATTTGATGCAGAACTCAATATCTCTGATAATCCTACACTCCCCATCTCAGTCCAAGATAAGACATTTATCTTTGTCAGACTCCCAGAAGAGGATGCCAATTCTCAGCTACCTGAAAATAATCGTCACTCTTGTAAGTGTAAGCTTCTATGATACACAGTTACATATTTCAGTTTTGTAATATAGTTATTAAATAAACCAATTTACACACCCTAGCAGTGTGTAAAGAAGTAAGCTCTTGACACATGGTAGGACTCAGTGTATACTTGGGTGAATAAATGGCTGTAGCTGATTTTGTTTAAAATAGAGCAAAGCTGTCACAGTCTATTTGGGAAAAAGCAAGTTAATCAAGTTTTTCTTTTAGAGCAAGTTGAAAAGCACATACTTTCACTTTGAGTGTGTTTGGGAAGTAAGACTTAATGGTTGTCACACTGTTGCCATGTTGTTTTAACAGTTCTGCATTAGAAGCTGGGTGGGCATTGATTCTCATTAGGATAGCAACGTGACAGTGTTGAGAAGAGCATGGGATGGAGAATCTTCTCCCCTAGGCATGTGAACCATGTCACATCAACATGGGAATGAGGGTGATGTTGCCTGTTGGTACCAATTTTCTATCTTAAAAACTTCTGCAGGCAAAATTAGTCTCTTTAAAAAAATTGGGTAAATCCTTAGAGAGTCATATAGTACTTTTTCATTAATAAGTGAGTTTTTGAGTAAATTATGTCCAATATTTTAAAGTCCATAAACATGAGGAAGAATTCATACCTGGGCTAGAATTTCAAAGGTGCTAAAATATATATCTTAGAACCAATGAAATGTAGTGTATATATTAATCTGCAAGATGTAGAGAGAGTGAAAAGACAGGCAGCAACACAGTCCGATCCTGTATGTGTAAATGAAAAAGAAATGTTGGGAGACCTTTGGAGACTGCTGCTCCGGCAGGCTGAAGTTTGGCTCTGGCTATGCTCAAGTTTGGCCATCTTCTAAAAATAGGCCCCTTAGCAGGAATTCTGGCTTAATTTCTCTACAGAAATAGTGTTATGATTTGGTAATTTTCTTGGTTTTTCTTTTGCCTCATCAGATTTATATTCTGCAGTTAAAAGTTTACTGGAAGAAAGTGACTTTAAAAGTGCAGAGACGTCACAATTTATTGCATTTAGAAGGTAAAGCATTTACAGCATTTTAATGCTTTTCATCTAGGTTTTAAATTTAATAACTTATTAAAACATTTTATTTGAATGGGAGGCTTATAATTCATCACTGTTGAGTCTCTTTTTTTTTTTTTAAAGAGAGAGAGAGAGGGCCAGTGAGAGAGAGAGAATCAATTTTATTTAGTTTTTCATGTATCTTTCATTGCTCCAACACTTTGTTGTGTACATGGTGCTGGGGTTTGAACCCACGTCCTCATGCATGCCAGGCGAGCGTCATAACCATTGAGCCACCGATCCAGCCCTCATTCTTATTTTGTAGTATTTCTTTGTTAGACTTATCAGAGGGCACTTTCTAAGCATGTTTCTTTCTACAAAATATTATATTCAGAAATTCACAGAAAATCTAAATTGGACAAAAGTTTATGAGAATAAAAAAATTGCAAAATACTTTTTATTGGAGAAAGTCTTGGAAACTTCCAATAGAATCCAGTATATCGTAATTGTTGGTAACACAGATAAGCATGTAACAGACCCCATTAAGATGTCCCTTTTCGGGGCTGGAGCAGTGGCTCAGCGGTTATAGTGCTTGCCCAGCATGCACAAGTACACGGGTTCAGACCCCAGCAACCCACATACACAACCGAGTGTCTGAGCAACAAAGGCCATGTGAAAAACTCAATAAAAATTGATTCTCTCTCTCTCTCTCTCTATTTCTCTCTCTCTCTCTCTCACTGTCCTTCTTTAAAAAAAAAAAAAAAGATGTCCTTTTTCTTTTCTTGTGTTCAGACAGGACTGTGACCTCATCAATGACTGCTGCTGTAAGCACTACAACGGCCACCTCATCAAGTGAGCATCTTCGAAATCTGACGCTTCTGACCACAGTCCTTCCTTCAGTCCCTGTTCTTTTGTTTGCTGTAGCCACATATACTTCCTTCTTATTTATGGGATATGATGATCTCTTTAGTTAAATATATTTCCATAGGAATTGACATTGTGGTAGCGAGCATATTAAAAAGAAAAATAAGGAATGAAATTTTCCTTATGGTTTCAAGGTTGGCAGCCTTCAGCTTCTCTGCGATGAGCCTGAGGAGTCAAGGAGATTTTCTAAAATTATAATGTGTGTGGTGCTTCTGAGAACCTGAGCACCAGGATGCCTGCGGAGTGCCTTTGTGAATGGCCAGCGGAGAAGCAGGAGTGTAGAAGGGCCAGTCCGTTTACACACAGGAAAAATGGATTCTTTTATCTTGCATTTACCAACATCTACTCATTATTTAGTGTAGAGATTCTGGTGTCATTCCAGGCACAGGAGCTCCTGTCTGCTGAGGAAAGACACACGAAAAACAGTGCAAGGTAGCCTAAGAAGGGGCTAAAAGCAAAAGGTTTGGCCATATAATTAGGGTCCTAGTACCTGTTACCTGGGAAGGTAATTTTACCTGTGCGTGTGTATAAAAGACGATACTTACACAGAATGTCCTTTACAGAGCTGGAGTAAGAATGAATTAAATAGTAAAACTAAAGCACTTACCATAGCTCCTGGCATATCACCATCATTTATTCAATTTGCTGCTATTATTCTAATAGAGTATCAAAATTATTTTAATAGGAATTTGTATAAATGCTCTAAAACCTAAATTGGGTAGTAAAGGGAGAGGAGAGAATGAGTTTTAAAGAAGGAATCATTTTAAGGTTTTTGGTAAATTTTAGAATATAGGAGGGGAAAGAGCATTTATGGTAAAACAACTAGCTTGAAAGTGTTTGGCTAGGAAATGGCATTGAGTTTGGGGTGATAGAGAGGGTGTATGTAAATAATCACATGATAATTGTGGGAATTGATTTCTTGCTGGCCTTTGGAGAATGAAAGCGATATAAAGAAAGTGTGGAAATCATTTTGATCATTGAATCAGCTCTGAGTGGGAGCTAGTGTTTAAACAAAATGAAATTGAAAAGTTTCAGACTTTGATTGTATGTTATTTTCTAACCCAGAGATCATCGGAAGAGATTCATATTTGGAACTGGTGATAAAATTTGTTGTACCAGGAATGCATACCTCTCAGAGTTGCTTCCTGGAGATGAATCCGGAAGTCAGCCCAGTAATGATCTAGAAGCCAGTGGGGAAGGCTTTTGTGGGACTACTCATGATTTTGCCAAAAATAAGCATGACTTTGAAAGTGGTATTCGCCTGTGCAATGGAGAAATATTTTTTATAAGAAAAGTAAGTCAGAAAAATAATACCATTTTTAACAATTAAAACTGTATTTTTTATTGTCCTATAATTGTTTCAGAATTTAATTATATCAGGGTTGATGCTTTATATTCATGCTCATGATGAAGTGTTGGTTTGTAGTTTTTTTTTTAATGTTTTGTCTGTTTAAGCATGGGAATAATGCTGCAATAATTGAGGATAGCTGAGTTGGAAAGTGTTCCTTTTTACATTTTTCTAGAATGCTTTGTGAGGACAGATATTTTAATAAGTTTAAAGTGCTTGAGTAGCAAAAACAAGACACAAGTGAGGCACTTAGACTTTGCAAGCATCATGTCCTTGGTTGTAGCTTAAATATGGACATTATAGAAGTAGTTACCAAATTTATTCTTATTGTGGAGACCTCCTTATAACTTGTATTTTAAAAAAAAGCATGAGGAAAAATACTTTGAGAAGTTTCAAGACTAAAAGCTTCTATTTGCTGTTTATTAAAATAGCATGTGGGGCTGGAGCGGTGGCTCGATAGTTACGGTGCTTGCCTGACATGTGCAAGTAGGCGAGTTCAAACCCCAGCACCACGTACAGAACTAAGTGTCAGAGGAACGGGAGTCACATGGAAAACCAAAAAAAATGCTTCTCTCTTTCTCCCTCGCTGACCTCTTTCTTTAAAAAAAAAACAAAAATAGTGTGGCTATATTCAATTAGATATAGACTTCAAGGGTTTTGAAATTCTTTGTTTTTCTTTTTCTTTCTTTTTGGTGCTGGAGATTGAACCCAGAGCCTCATGCATGCTAAGCACATGCTTTACCACTGAGCTCCACCTCCAGCTCCCAAGCCTCTTGAAATTCTTAACTGTAAAGAATGTACATTGTACCTTATTTTTAAGGTGCTTATATTTTCAGTTCAACACAAAGAGAATATCTTTACAGTGTGTATATTTGAAGGCATACAAAATAATTCTTTGTTTTGGTAACAGGATGTAACTGATGTAACTTTTGGAACAAGAAGGTATTTGACCATTAATAACATGGCTGGCTTGGAAGTAACAGTGGATTTTAAGAAACTAATGAAATATTGTCACATAAGACATGCGTGGGCAAAAACTATTCACACTTTTCAGGTAAGAGTGGATTTTTACAAAACTAAGTAGCTTACTAAGCAAGTTGCAAAAGTATGGAAAAATGATGACATTATTTGCTTAAACCGTGGAAACCGGCAATTTTCATACATATTGCTGTATATGAATAGGAACTAGTTACCTAAATACCTCACCAAATGAACTGTTTTCTGTGTTTTAATTTTGCCCTGTTTGCCCTGTCTTCTGAGATACCTCCTCAAATTTATAGTCTAGTTATTTGTTGGATTTCTGGACAAATGAAGAGTGAAGGAGTCTTTATTATTACTGGCATGAAGTTGAAGTAGTTACATTTACCAAATATTTGTTGCATTAACCTTTTTTCTTGGTGATTGGCATAAGTCAATCAAAGATCTCTGCCATTGTGAATTGATGGGGAAATGAATAAAGAAAGACACAACTATAATCTGCACAATAAAAACAAGCATACGAACCAAACCTATACATGGCTTGAATTTACCTGATCTGAAAATCCAAAATAAAAATTTCTCTAAAATCTGAAGCTTTTTGAGTACCTACAACATAAAAGAATATAGGATTTTTTTTTTTTTTACTATTTCAGATTTTCAGAAATGCTTAATCACTCATGTTTATTCAAATATTCCAGTAATCTTAAAATCTCCAAAATCTGAAACACCTGTGGTCCCAAGCATTGTGAATAAGGGATCCTCAACCTGTATTGTTAGAAGATGGAATAGAGGTTGGGGTGGGAACAGTTGTGATTTTTAAGTAGGTGGTTGGCACAGGCCTCATTGAGAAGGTAGCACTTGGCCAGGGTTTTGAAGGCGGTAAAGAAGTTACCCATGCAGTGTGTTTGGGAGAAAGGAATATTCAGGTAGAGGGAATGTCCAGGGCCAAGGTTCTAAGGTGGGAGTTGGTCTGGCATATTTGAGGTGGAAGAATAGCAAGGAGGCCACTGTGAGAGAGTGATGGAGATAAAGTCAGGGAAGTAATATGGGGTATTAGGGGTCAGGTCACTTCCTAGGGTCTTCTAAGGCCTGTGCTATCCAATATGGTAGCGATGTGTAGTTACTGAGCACTTGAAATGTGCTAGTGTGATTGAGAAACTGACATTTAATTTAAAACAAACTAATAGTGGATTCAGTCATTAGAAAACTTGTTAAGTGTGTTTGAAACAACTTGGACATGTGCATCTCCTTTCTCAACTATAAATTTTACCAACTCTAAATTCAGGTCAAGCATTTCTGATGAAAACTTAGTATCCATATTGAACTGTGCCAGCTGTGTAAAATACAGGATTAAAAAAAAAATAGTATGCAAGAAAAGAGAAAGGACTGTAGGTTATCATATTAATCATTTTATGTTGACTAGCTGTAGCAATGATAATATTTTGGATATATTGGTTTAAGTAAAATATATTACTAAAGTTAGTTTCACTTGTTTCTTTTTTAATTTGCCTGCCAGAAAATTTTAAATTGCATGTGTCACTTATTTTATATTGCTGTTGGAAATGACTATCGTAGATCATTGTAAGGACTTTGATTTTTGTTCTAAGTGAAGCCTGTAGCCATTGAAAATTTGTGGCCATTCATACAAATTCTTGAGTTGTAGAACAAACCTAGAGAATAGAGGTATAACTAAAAGTATATAGTGTATAATTAAAATTAAATATATAGAAATTGCTGCTTAAGAAGTTTGACAGTTCTAATGATTCAAATGAAATTAAAAGAAATGGAAAAATAATTTAGAGCAGGTTATGTATGTGAAGATAGGTGTCATATCCTGCTTCCTGAGGTAGATAGAAACCATCTGGGGGTGCAGAATACCATGGTCAACAGCCTGATCTTTTAAGTATCATTGTCATTCATTCAGTGAGGCACTGCAGAAAGAGTTGGGGATCAGATAGACACAACTGAACTTTCCAAAGCTAACCACCTGATAAAAGCTCTATAGTAGAAGGTCCAGGTTCTATAAAGTATGTAGATAGGGCAGTTGATCCAGAAATGGGACAGATGGTGGCCACAGACTAAGGGACACTGACAAGACCATGAAGATCTTCCTTGAGCTGGATGGAGCCTGGTTCATAGAAAAGAAAGGGGAGAGCGGGAGTGGGGCTCAGGGCCCAGGCTGGCTCTAAAGGGGCCTCAGGAGCATTTTAATGGGCAAGAAATTTACTTTGAGAATTGAGGAGCCATGGAGGGTGTGAGCAGAGTCTGGTGTGACTGATTTGCGTATTACACATATCAGTTGACAGGTGAGGATGATGGATCTGAGCTAGTGGGCAGGGAGCCACTCCTTTCCTAGTATTTCTTTCTTTCTTAGTGTTAATTGATTAAGAACTAAGTTAGCAATATTAGATGGACATTTTCATATTTAGGAATACATGATGTGGAATCTAAGGGGAAGGAGAGGTATAGATCTGTAAAATGTGTTTAGCTTTGGAAAAGAGGTATTCATCAAGCTTTCAGAGTCAGAGGAGCGGGTTCAAGCCCCCTGCGTGGGGGATAGTACCTTCTGGGATCTTTCTTGTTGTTTGCGGAGTGTTCTTGCGGATCCGTGTTCTTCGTGCGCCGTCTTGTCATTGCCTTTCCACGGCTCTCTTTGGTAGGAGGGCTGAGGCAGCGGAGGAGTAATGGTTCAAGCCACTCCATCCTTGTGGGCCCCAGCCATGCTGTTTGAAAGTACAGGCACTGAGAACAGTCTCCAAACGTGAAATTGCTTTGCAGTTCCATGGAGACACTGGATATTTTTCTTGACTATATAGTTCTAAACTGTTTAGGTTTGCTAAACGTAAAAAACAAAGATTCATTTTTCTTTTTAGTTTATCTTGATAAAAGTAACAGTGATTCAACAATGGGAAAATGAAGAAATCATCTGTAGACCCTCCATTTGGAGGCATTAAAATTTTGATAAAATTTCATTGCTTTTTGTGATTTATTTTGTGTTCCATATTTATGTTGTTTTTAAATGTACTTTTGATTTTTGTTTTTTTTTTTTTTTTAAGAGAATGCGGGACCATGAGTGGGGTGGGTAGAGAGGGGAAGAGAATGTCAATTTCATTTAGCTTCATGTGGTTTTTGTTGCTACGACACTCCGCTGTGTATGTGGTGCTGGGGTTCGTTAACCCAGGTCCTCACGCGTGCCAGGCAAGCGCTCCAACCACTGAACCACTGCTCCAGGCCCTTAAATGTACTTCAAAAGTCAGAGTAGTTTTCTTTTTTACACACTTGCAGCCATTCTTTATAGTGTCTGGTTTTTAAATTTTTGTTATATTTTAAAGCAATTTCGATGTTTGCAAAGTCAAGGGTGTGTGTGTGTGTATGTATATGGAGATATATACACAAATACATATCCATTTATTATTTCTATTATTAAGGATATTCTAAGTGTCCGCTTTTGCCACTACAGGTAACATTAGGATAATGCTTTTACACATCCAGTCCGTACAGGCTCTCGAAGCCTCTGATTAGGGAGCTTAGCACCGCGTGCTGTCTTTGAAGTTTGTTGCTGGGTTTCCACAGGCAGTAGTGGCCGAGGAGCCCTGAACTGAGCAGCGTATGTAGCAAGTGTGATTCTCGGGTAATGAGTAGCATGGGTCGGTGAGCTGGGTCATAGCAGAGCTGTGGCCAGGCAGAGGGCACGGGAGAGCTCTGGTAGGTGTCCCGCTCCCTCTTCGTGGGGAGCCGTTGGAACCCGTTCTGCAGTGCTAAGTCTTCCTGCCTTGTCGTCTCGCAGGGATCCGAGGAGGACACGGTCGTCTATGTGGTGGGAAAGGCAGGCCGCCAGCACTGGCAGCATGTGTACACCGCAGTGACCAGAGGCCGCTGCAAAGTGTATGTCATTGCAGAAGAGTCTCAGCTCCAGAATGCCATCAAGAAAAACAGCATTTCCAGGAATACTCGCTTAAAACATTTCTTGCAAAACAACCTCTCCAGTAGCTGCGCATCTGAGGCAGATCTTCCGTCCCAGGTGAAGCACCCTGGAGACAGTGGAGGACCCAGCACCCCGCCTTCAGCATCACCCCTCCCTGCAGTCACAGCCAGCGCAGTCATACACAATGTCACCAGGGACATGACCTCCTCGGCTGAAGACAGGACATTCTCCTGGGCTGGAGAATGGCGTTCATCTTCATTCAGTGACGCAGATGCTGAGGAGGAGCTATCACAATCACGAGGATCCAAGAGAACCTGCGGTACAAATGACTTTCAAAGTCCCAACAAAGTTCTTATGGTAGGGGTGATGTTCACATGTGCGCATATTTTATTTAAATATAGTTAGGTAAAGTGTACTTACAAATGACCGTGCGTTTCCGTTAGCATTGCATTGTGCCATAGCACTTGACCACTGGTTTCTCACCTTTGTCAAAACTCCCCTCTTCTGTCCCCAATTGATCCTAGCACTCTTTCTCACTCATGCGTGAGGCCTCCACTCTAGGCAGCCTCCCTTGATTGATGGGAGGTGATAAGCTAGAAAGCTCTTGGTCACTTGACACCTTCTTTCCCACAGTCAACCTTGGCAGCTTCTCTCCATCTCCCCCCTCCCTGGCCCTTTGCAGGCCATAATCTCACTTCATTCCCCCAACTCCTTTGAACCGGCTTGTTCTGGTCCTCGGGCCTTTCATAGGTCTTGTTCTTCTCGACTTTCCCTCTGGCACATAATAGTTTTAAATCTGTTGCTGTTTCGGTGTCTCCTTCCCTTGGTTGCAGGGGTACCTTATCCAACACTACCCCTACCTCAGATCCCCGCTTTGTTTGCTCACCCCTCGTATCCTGACCATCCTCCCCAAGGCTCAGTTCTTTCCCCTTCCGGAACATGCTGCATTCTCTCCTTTAGAGCCTCCCCCTTCGCACTGGTGATTCATTTAGCAAAACTTCAGCTGTCTGCTGCAGTCCAGGCACTGGAAACTCAAAGATAAGTAGGTGAGTAACAGTTCTCCCCCTCACACTGATTGCCCGTGCTGGAGACGGTCACCCAAGCGATTTGCTGATCGCTCCGACACCACAGAGCAGTTAATGAGCCTGTTCTTGGTGCCTAGATTGATCTGTCCGGAGCCACAGCCTAACATCTTACTCTCTACCATTTTTCCCATTTCAAGTGACACAGCTTAGAGTCTTGGGGGCACCTTAGACTCGCCTTGCCTTCACTTTCTGCCTCCAAATGGTTAGCTTTATTGAAAAGTATCTTTCCAAGGGGTTTCTTCCGTTTAGGTCTTTATCTTGTTGTCTTGGATGATTGAAGGCCTGGCTGCCTTCCTCTGCCTTGTTTCCATTCTGCTGATTTTCACATTATCAGCTCCTTCCTTTCTTCAGAAGCCTTCAGTGGCTCCTGGTGCCTACAGTAGAAACTTGGCAGTTCAGCTTGACATTCGAGACCTTTCTTGGTTTGATTCTAGCATTCCCAGCATCACTTTGTTTCCTACTATTTTTTGTCGTTAGTCAAGCTAGTGTCCTCAGTCATTAAAATGAATCATCCTTTTTCTCATCTCTTCCTTTTGGCTTTTGCACTCAGGAGATGGACTTTGTACAACTTGCTAACTAGATATGAGGGGTGGGAGGAAGAATAATCCAGAATGGTTCCTGGATTTCTGGTTGAGATAACTTGGGGAATGGCATTGCCATTTCTTGAGGTGAAAAAGATGTGAATGGAACTTGTTTGGGGAAATGAGTCTGCTGTGGCAGGTGGTGTCTCCGGCGCCAGTTAGACTTGTAGGATTGTAAATTACTTCCAAGTGTAGTTCCAGCAGAAACTGCAGAATTGCTTACTGGGCCAGCAGCAGACGTGGTAGGTTGTGTGTCCATTTCCAAGGCTGTAATACAGATCAGGGGCCACATGGGAGCTCAGAGAAGAAAGTGCTAATGCATTCTCCCGTCCCAGGCTGAGTTCTGGAGGGGTACTCATGTCCTCTGTCCCCAGATAGGTAGAGGACACTTCACTTCACAGGTTCTCTGGAGTCTGTTCAACAGAGGGCTCAGCACATGAAGGCTCAGTTGTGAGTATAGAACTGTGCGACTTGAGCACACAGTGCAGATGAGAGTTGAGGCTGAGGGTACAGGAAGACTCAGGAAGGATAGGCAAAGGGACTCCTAAAGAGGTTGTCCTTTCTTCTAATTGCAATGGAAAACAGTAGAAGCACTTTAAGTTCTCTGTGAATTGAAATTTAGGTGATTTTGACTGTGGTTTAGTGGATGGTAGTTAGGGGGAGACTAGAAGACGAGTTCCTAGCCCGGATAAAATGATTAGCTTAAAGTCAACTAGCAATGTGGACGGGGAAGAGATGCTAAGGGACATAGTTGATGGGATCTAATCTGTGTGGCTAGGTGGGGGTGAGGGTGACTCTTAAGTTCCTGCTATAGGCATGTGGGTAAATCCAGGTACCATCAAACAGGGTTAGGAAACAAGGCAGAGGGTGTGGTTTGGTGGGGAAACTGAAGTGGACATAAACTTTTTTTCCCTTTGGCAATAGTAGAACTCCTGCTCATTCAAAGCTTCATTCTCTCCCTAAGATCAACTCTTTATTCTGGAATTTCCATCTCAGTAAACTTGTCATCTCTCGTAAAGGCCCTGGAATGAGGCTTTTGACCCAAGCAGAAAAGAGGCAATTAAAAAAAAGCCTGCTAAGAAGCTTTGCCTTTCTCAGCACCTACATGGTTTATACGGCGGCGGTTCAGAGAGAAAATGGCAGCATTGCCCACTCTTGGTTTGGAGGCTGCCAGGGCTCTGAAGCTCCTACAGGGGGAAAGATTGCCTCAGAACACAAGAGTGAGATTTGGAGGTGCCATCCAGCACAGGCTGGTGTCATTGGATGGTGACAGCAGGACAGAGTTCTCCAACTAAAGAGGATGTATTTTCTCATTGTGTTTGCCAAAAGTACGTGACATCTGTAGGAATCCCTAGAAAAGATGAAACAGTACAAAGCTTTAGGAACTTCTGTGTTTCCATAATTTTTTTTTTTGTACCAGAGATTGGACCCAGGTACGCTCAATCTCTGAGTCATGTCTCTACCCCTTTTTATTTTTTATTGATATTTATTTTTGAGACAGGGTCTCACTAAGTTGTTAGGGCCTCATTTAGTTGCTGAGGCTGGCCTTCAACTTGTGAGCATCCTGCCTCAGCTTCCTGCGTTGCTAGGATTATAGGCATGCACCACTGCGTCTGGTTGTGTTTCCATAGTTCTTGGCATTCAGGTGCATTCAGATTTGTCATCTTCTTCTTTTTCTTTTCTTTCTTTTTTTTTTTTTTTTTGTGGTACCAGGATTCAACCTTGCACATGCTAGGCAAGTGCTCTGCCACTGAGATCCATTCCCAGCCCTTTTAAAAATTTTGAGACCAGATCCCGCCAAGTTTCCCAGTGTGGCCTTGAAAATTGAGATCCTCCTATCTCAGCCTTCCGAGTAGCTGGGTTTATAAATTTGCATTACCACATCTGACTGAGATTTGTCATACTTTAGTACAGCAACAAGGGTTGCCCACATACCCTTCCTTCATTTTCACCTTGCCTTATAAGAATTGCACCAGCATTTAAATCCTACCAGGGGTGCTTAACAACTGAGCCATATCCCCAGTCCTTTTTATATTTTATTTTGAGACAGGATCTTGCTATGTTGCTTAGCGCCTTGCTTAGTTGCTAAGCTGGCCTTGAATTTGTAGTCCTCCTGCCTCAGCCTCCAGAGTCACTGGGATTACAGGTGTGCACCCCCATGCCCAACCCTTTTTATGCTTCTTAATGGATTCATAGCCTTGCATTTTGAAAAAAGCCCTGAAATAAATTCCAACTTGATATTTTGCCTGTCCCCCCCAAAAAAAGAAAAAACAGAAATGTACTTTTAGATAAAAAAATTCATTAAATATTATTAAAATTTATAGGAACTAGTGCTTTCAAGAATTTTTTTCAAAAAGAAAATCACATATTAACATAAGACGTAAAATAGAGAGGCACAATCATATAATTCCTGAATAAAGAACAGTACCTATATTAGGGTTCTTCAGAGAAGCAGAACCATTAGGATATCTATATTTATCTATCTGTATCTGCCTGTGTGCGTATCAGAGTGGAATTTCTGTCAAGGAACTGACTCATATGATTGTGGAGACAGGCAAATCCGAAATTTCAAGATCAGATTTTTCTCATGCCGTACCTTGAGTCTGAAAGCAGTCTGCTGATGGAATCCCCTCTTCCTTGGAGGGGGACAGTCTTGTTTCTATTGAGGTCTTTAACTGATTGGACCAGGCCCACCCACCTTGTAGAGGGCAATCTGCTTTACTGGAAGTTAGCTGACTTAAATGTTACTCTCATCCAAAACATACCTTCACACACACCTAGAACGATGTGTGACCGAATATCTGGGTACTGTGGCTTTAGACAAGTTGACATAAAATTAGCCACCACATGCTCTAAAATGAACTATCTAGCATCATGAAAGATGAATTGTGCTTCTTTTCCTCTGGGGGTGAAACTTCATGACCAGCTTGGCCCATTGACTGGCTCTTGGGAATACCAGGAAGAATATGGTCGCGGCTTTGCAGTATTTTTCCTTACCAAGTGCAG
The DNA here is from genome assembly GCA_004027875.1 of Aplodontia rufa. Lineage (NCBI taxonomy): Eukaryota > Metazoa > Chordata > Mammalia > Rodentia > Aplodontiidae > Aplodontia > Aplodontia rufa. The sequence goes on from PVKS010000164.1 coordinate 241,357, forward strand.
ATGCCCTGGGCAGTCGCACAGGGCTGTGTACTTGGGAATGCACACGTTTTTAAAGCTCAGCCGTAGTCATCTTGAAATTCTTAATGTCTGAATAAGGGGCCTTCACTTTAATTTTTAACTGAACTGCCAAAATTATATAGGGAGCCCTGTGCATACCTTTAGAATGTGGACATGGGTCCTTACTCAGTAGCCACTTCTACATGAAGACCCAGAGCTGGGTGTTGGGACTAACAGAGTGAGCACCGGCAGACAGGATGCTCCCAGGAGCTGACGGATGATGGTTGTGGTTGTGCAAGTCTTCCAAGGGTTGGGAGAAAGGTATTATTTCTTCTTCAGAAGCAGTCAGAGGGAATAGAAGTACTTAGGATAGACTGACTATCCTTTATTAAATTTATTTTTATTGTTGTTCTAACAGGTAGAAGAATCATCTCCACAGGTATCTTCTAGACTTCAGAATCTGAGACTAAACAATTTAATCCCCAAGCAACTTTTCAAGCCCACGGACAATCAAGAAACTTAACTTTACTTGGGATTGCTTTTTGTTTCAAGACAAATGCACATTTTACCTTCAAACTTTCAAGATAAAAGACGATGCCTACAACTGGAATTTTGCCTTAAGAAGTTTGTGGTAGCAGATGTTTAAAATCCATTTGATCAAGACACCTTTAATTATTTCAACATCTATCATTATGACAACTGGTAACTGTGGACATAGAAAAAGGGAAAAGATACTATATGTTTTTTAAAAAACCTGTATTTTAAAAAGTGTCCTATTTTCTAGTATAAGGCCTTGTGATTTCCACGATCATTGCCGTTGTCTTTGCCAACAGTTGAAGCGGTGGCAAAGATGAACTGTGATTGCATCTATGATGTCACTGATACTCATTCGGGGAAGTCCTGTCTTCTGCAGAGGTGGGGCTCTCTCCATCACAGCTGCTCTGGCCAAGCACACCTGGGACCTTTCCTGGAAATGCTTTCTGACTTAGGAATATCTTATTCATGTTAGGAAATTTCCCGTAAGTTTTAAAATTTTTATTGCTAAATGATGTGGCGGTTTGAAAGTATCGCTAAACTTCATGTGTTGGAAACTTCCTCCCCATGCAGCGGTGTCCGGAGGGCTGGCGGGAGGTGTTTAGGTGAGTAAGTGAGTTACCGTGGGAACGGGCTCCTGGGGAAAGGGGCATTTAGCCCCCTCTTGTTCATTTGAGCGCTTTTCTTGGCCTTCTGCCATGAGGTGACAGAGCAGAGAAGTTTTGTGGCACCCCTATGTGGAGCAAGTATATTGACATTATTCTTCCAACAGCTCAGATAGCAAATTTTAGCAATAAAATATTTTTAATTAAGTTGTGTACATTTTTGATATAAACCTATTACATACTTAATAGACTAAAATTAGTATAAAAAAAGTTCATGTGACTTGATTGGTTGTAATATTTTTGTTATTGCAGTGTAGTGAAACCACAGTATCTCTAAGATGACTTGTGTTGAACTTCCAGCCTCCACAACTGTGAGAAATAAATCCATTTTTTAAAGTGAATTACCCCATCTGTGGTATTCTTATGTAGTAACACAAAGTGAACTAAGACAAATGGTAAAAAAAAAAAAAGAAAGAAAATACGTAGTTGTTATCCCAATGTTTAAAATAGCTTTGTTGAGATCCACCCACTGAAAATGTGCAATTCAGTAACTTTTAGTTTAGTAACTTCCAGTATAGTCATGGAATTGTGCAACTTTCATCACATTTTAGAACATTTCCATATCCACCAAAATATCCTACATGCCCTTAAAGCCCCTAAACCACTTCAGCCCTAGGGGACCACTCATCTCCTTTGTCTGTGTAGATTTGCCCGTTTGGGACGTTTCCTGTCAATGGAATCATACAATATGTGCTTTGTTACTGGCTTCTTTGACTAGCACAGGGTTTTTATATTTCATCCTGTTATATTAGTGCTTGACCTCGTTTGTTGCCAAATAATATTTTATTGCATAGATATAGCATATTAAATTTATTCATTAATTAATTGATAGATATTTGGGTGGTTTTCACTGTGTCTATGATGACTAATGCTGCTCTGAAAATTTATGTACAAATTTTTGTGTAGACATATGTTTTCATTTGGGGGGTTTGTATAACCAGGAGTGGAATTGCTGGGTGATATGGTATTACTGTGTTTTACCTTTTGAGAAGCTGTTTCATTTTATATTCTTACCAGCAATATTAAGATTCCAATTTTTGCATATTCTCTCTAACTTTTGTTTCTGAATTTTTTTCCCAGCGCTGGAAATTGAGCCCAGGGCCTCATGCATGCTAGGTGCTTGCTCTACCACTGAGCTACATCCCTAGCCCCTGACTTCCTGATGATAGATACCCTAGTGGGTATGAAGTGGTATTTCATTGAGGTTTTGATTTACATTTTCCTTATGGCTAAAGATGTCCAACATCTTTCGTGTACTTATAGGTTATTCATATTTCCTCTTTGGAGAAATATTTATTCAGATCTTTTGCCTATGTTTTCATTAGGTTTCTTTAAATTATCAAAATGTAAGAGTTCCAAATAAATTCTACATGTCCTTTATCATAAAAATGATATGTAAAATTTTTCATTCTGTGGAATTTCAATTTTTTTTTTCTTTGCAGCGCTGGGATTAAACTCAGGGCTGTGCATATGCTAAGCATGTTTTTACCGCTGAGCCACACACTCCTAGTTCAAATTTTTACTTTCTTGATGGTTTCCTTTGAAGTATACATATTTAATTCTGATGATGTCTAGTGTTTTGGTCAGCTTTTTTGCTGCTGTAACCAAAAGACCTGACAAGAACAATTTTAGAAGAGGAAAAGTTTATTTGGGGCTCATGTTTCAGAGGTCTCAAGCCCATTGACTGCTGGTTAATTGCTCCGGGCCTAAGAGGAGGCAGAGGATCACAGCAGCAGGGACTTGGAGAGGAAAGCAGCTCAGTACATAGCACCAGGAAGCAGAGGACAGCTGTCCTCACCACAGACAAAACATAAACCCTAAGGATGCCTCCCCAGTTAACACCTCCTCCAGCTATACCCTTTCTACCTATCTATGCGGTTGACCCCTATCGATGGATTAATGCACTGATTAGTTTAGGACTCAAAACCCGATCACTTCACCTCTTGAACTTTCTTGCGTTGTCTCACACATGAGCTTTTGAGGCACGCTTCATATCTAAACCATTGCATTCGGCATATGTGTATGTGTATATTTATATGTATATATTTATTTTTTTAAGAGAAAGAGAGCGAGAGAAAAAGAGAAAATCAACTTTATTTAGTTTTTCATCTGGTTTTCTTTGCTCTGATACTTAGTTGTGTATGCGGTGCTGGGGTTTGAACCCATGTCCTGACGAATGCCAGGCAAGTGCAATACCTCTGAGTCACCACTCCAGTCCTACTGTATATATTTTTTTATTATTGTTATTGCTTGTGTTTTGGTGTATAGCCAAGATACCATTGCCTATTCAAGGCTTGAAGATTTACTCCTATTTTTCTTCTAAGCATTTAATAATTTTAGTTGCTCTATCTAGATCTTTTCCTAATTTTGAGTTAATTTGGGTAGACAGTGTGAGGTAGGGACCCCGTTTCATTCTTTTGCATGTGGATATCCAGTTGCTGCATATCTTGAGGGGATTCTTCTTTCTCTGTTGATTTGTTTTGGTGCCCTTGTCAATATTAATTAAATGTGAGAGCTTGTGAATCCTCAGTTCTAGTCCGTTGATCCAGGAATCTGTCCATATTCAGTGTCACACTGACCTTCATTACAGTAACTTTGCTATGGGTTCTGAAATCAGGAAGCACGAGTCCTCCAACTTTGCTGTTCCTTTTCCAAAATTGCTTTGGCTATTCTAGGTCCCTTATATTTCCATATGTATTTCCGAAACTACTTGTTAGTTTCTACAAAGAATCTAACTAGAATTTTGATGGAGGATACTGTTATTTTAACAATATTAAGTATTGATTCATGAATATGGGATGTTCTTCCATTTATTTCAGTCTTTAATTTCTTTGTAGTTTTCAGTCATATTTTGAAAAGTTTTATTTTTAATTATTTTTATTGTTTATGCCAAAGTATTTTGAATTTTTTGATACTTTTATAAATGGAATTATGAATTTATTTTTGCTTTGTTCATTCCTACTGTACAGAAACACAATTTATGTGTATTGAGCTTGTGTCTCCCAACTCTGATGTCATCTGTGGATTTTCACTGAAGCCCATTATCCAGATGGGCTTCATGTTTGTCATGAAGGGTTGTTGTGTTGTGTCAAATGCTTTTTCTACAGAGATTGAAATGAAGATATAATTTTGTCCTTTGTCACGCTGATATGGCATTGGCTGAGCTTTTGGATTGTTGAGCAAATCTTGCATTCCTAGAATAAATCCCACTTGCTGGTGGGATATGCTGCTGGATTCACTTCGCTGGTCTTTTGTTGAGGATTCTTATATCTGTAATCATATGTAATCATAGTGGTTATCAGTCTGTAGGGTTTTTTTTTTTTTTTTTTTGCCTGGTTTTGGGATGAGGGTAATACTGATCACATTGAATGCATTAAGAAGTATTCCCTTCTCTTCTATTTTGGAAGAGTATGGGGAGAATTATTACTGATTTTTCTTTAAATGTTTGATAGAATTCACCAGTAAAGCCCTCTGGGCCTTGGCTTTTCTTTGTGGGAAATTTTTAAAGTACTAATTAAATTTTTTTAATTTGCAGTAGGTATATTTAGACTTTCTATTTCATATTCTGTATCTATTTCATAGAGTCAGCTATTTTTTTTTTTTTTTTTTTTTTGTTCCAGGGATTGAACCCAGGGTGCTTAAGTACTGAGCCACATTTCCCAGCCTTTTTAAAATTTTTATTTTTATTTTTATTTTTTTGAGACAGGGTCTTTGCTAAGTTGCTTAGGGCCTCGCTAAGTTGCTTAGTCTGCCTTTGAACTTGCAAGCCTTCTGCCTCAGCCTTCTGACTCCCTGGGATTACAGGTGTGCACCACCACACCTGGCCAGAGTCAGTGT
>PVKS010000165.1:9549-140928 GCA_004027875.1 Aplodontia rufa
GGATCATTGCTCCTGCCTGGCAATAAGAGAAAGAATATGAATGCGGGGGCTGGAGTGGTGGTAGCAGTTACAGCCACTTGTCTGGTATGTGTGAGGATGTGGGTTCGAACTCTAGCACCATGTATACAACGAAGTGTTGGAGCAATGAAAGCCACATGAAAAAATTGAATAAAAAAACTGGTTCTCTCTCTTAAAAAAAAAAAAAGGGGGGGGGCGGTGTTTGGGGATTTAGTTCAGTGGCAGAGCGCTTGCCTATAATGTGCAAGGCCCTGAGTTCAGTCCTCAGGCCTTAAAAAAAAAAAAAAAAAGGTGTGGGATGTTAACAATGGTCAGTGTGAAAAAATTCTAAGCATATTAGCCTTTATCATCTAACATCAAAATACTGTTGCTCTCAAGCCTTCCTACATCCAATCAAGAATTCCAGGCCTCAGGGGGCTGGAGCGGTGGCTCAGAGGTTTCGGCGCTTGCCTGGCAAGCACGAGGATGTGAGTTCGAACCCCAGCACCACGTACACAACTGAGTGTTTGCAACTAAGGCCATGTGAAAAACTAAATAAAGTTGTTTCTCTCTTTCTCTGTCTCTCTCACTGTCCCTCTCTCTTTATAAAAAAAAAAAAAAAAAAAATTCCAGGCCTCAGGTCCATGCTAGCCTTCAACATCCTCCAGTGCACGCTATGGATATCTTACCTTCATTGGCTCCTTTCCGAAGCTGCTTGTAGTTACATGACTGCTGAACAAGGTCCAATAGTTTCTTGGTAAGGTGGGCATCTGCAAGCGGATAGGCCTTGGGATTTACATCAGCCTCAGTCTGCAGGGAGAAACACAAGTTACAAAATACTAATCAACAGAAAGACACAAGTGGGCAGCTTGCTTCCCTGTTCCGCCACCTGTAAACACACACAATATATTAACACAGGCCTGTCCACTCTCAGTTTAGAAAAACTAAAATATACTAATAAGGCTAAAAAGGGAAGGTAAGCAATTATACAGCCCTATTATGTATACCAAAACTCATTTACTTCTATTTGCCCCTCTTTAGACTGATAATATCAGTGCAAAAGGATTATAAAAGGGCTCCTATGGTTCAGCACCACTTGAATTACATGAATAATCTTTATATTTACATATCCCCACCTCAAATTTAATGAATCAAAATTAAGATATAATTTACAGTAAACGCAGCAAAAACTCCTCTATTTATTACCCAGTTTTGTATGAAAATCTCATTGGCTTGATAGCAAGACTCAAGGTTCCCAATACATCAATATTTTCTTGGCGCTGGAGTGGCAGCTCAGTGGTTTAAGCGCTTGCCTGGCATGAGAGGACCCGCGTTCAAAACCCAGCACCACATACACAACTAAATGTCAGAGAAGCAAAGGCCTGATGAAAAAATAATAAACATGATTCTCTCACTCTCTTAAAAAAAAAATTCTTGCTTATTCTACCCTACATTACTCACAAAATGGTTTATTCAAAAATTATTTAAATTCAGGCCTGGAGTGGTGGGGCTCAGCGGTCATGGTGCTTGCCTGGCATGCTCAAGGACTTGGGTTCAAACCCTAGCACCACGTACACAACAAAGTGCTGGAACACTGAAAGCCACATAAAAAACTAAATAAAATTGATTCTCTCTTTCTCTCACTGTCCCTCTGTCTCTTAAAAAAATTTAAATTCATTTTCTCCTTGGGGTTATCTATTTAATACACAATTAGAGTTTGTATGTACAATTGTACTGTTTGCTTTTTAAACAGTCTTTAAATTCTCTTTTTCTTCTCTCTTTTTGGAACTAGGGATTGAACCCAGGGCTACTCTATCAATGAGCCACAACCCTATCCCTTAAACAGTCAAAAGCCTGCCGTCCTGCCTTTCCTATTACAGTCTATACTACAAGGTAACCAGATGGTAGATAACAAGTTTCCTTTGTACCATAATTCTGCTGAACAAACTAAAACTGCTACAAGTTTGTCCTCTGACACAGCCATCAGGGCTCCACTCAAACTGAGAAAATAGTATTGCTATAATTTTAAATTGTTTTAATTTTTTTCTATTTTTCTGTCCCTTGTTCAGGGCTTACATGGAAAGGAATTTTGAAATGACTAACCACTTTTTGCTATTTCAGCTTTTTCCAGCCCTTCTCCATTAAAAAAAAAAAAATCTCTTTTGCCCATGTTTATTTCTTTCAGTACTGAGGACTGAACCCTGATGCACTCTACCACTGAACTACACCCCCCAGTCCCTTTATTGTTTTTTGAGGGGGGTACAGGGAGAGGTAGAGGTTGAGGTAGGTAAAGAAGTAGAGAATATGAAAGAGAATCACTTTTATTTATTTTTTCATCTGGTTTTTGTTTTTCTGACAGTTGTGTATGTGCTGCTGGGCATTGAACTCAGGTCTTCACACCTGCCAGGCAAGCACTGAAACCTCTGAGCCACTGCTCCAGCCCCCACAAGTCCTTTTGTTTTTTATTCTGATACAGGGTTTCCCCAAGTTGTCCAGGTGGTCTTGAATTTGTGATCCTCCTGAGCTGTCAGGATTACAGGTGTCTACAATTGCGCCCAGTTTGTTGCCCAATCGTAGAATGGCAAAATGAGCCAGGCATGGTGGTGCACACCTGTAATCCCAGTGACTCTGGAGACTAAAAACACAGGAGGATCTCAAGTTCAAAGCTAGTCTTAGCCACTTAGCAAGATGCGGCCATCAGCAACTTAGCAAGACACTGCCTCAAAATATAAAAAAAACCAAAAAACAAAGGAAAGACAGGAAAAATTAAGCCCATTTAAGACCTTTAAATTGTTGTAATTCTTGTCCTTTGACAAATTCTACATTTAGAAAACTGGTATGGAAAAAACCTGACATTAGTTAGGACTGGAGGTTGCTCAGCTATGGAGTGCTTGCCTGACATAAGCAAGGACCCTGGTAGCTTTACAAAAAAAAAAAAATTTTTTTTTTCCATCTAGACAGGCGCTCACCTGGAACCCCAGCTACTTTGCAAGCTGAGGTAGAAGGAGCTCAAGTTCAAGGTCTGCCTGGACAACTTATTGAGACCCTGTCTCAAAATAAGAAGGACTCAGAATGTAGCTTAATAGTACAGCATCGGTGCTGGAGCTGTGGCTCGGTGGTTTACAGCACTTGCCTGGCATGCACAAGGATGTGGGTTCGAACCTCAGGACCACATATACAAGAATGTGTCAGGACAATGAAACCCACGTGAAAGACTAAATAAAATGTATTCTCTCACTGACCCTCTCTCAGAAGAAGAAGAAAAAAGTACAGCATTCTTTGGTTCAATCCCTAGTACCTAAATAAATACATAAAATAAAATGTCAAATAATAGTATAAAATGATTACTACCGATATTCAGAATTAACTTGTCAACATTTCATGTTTTTAACATTAATTTCTCTATATGCTGTGTGTGCGTTCACATGTGCCTAGGTGCCATAGTCACGTGAAATAAAGTCACAGACAAAACGTAAGTGGCCTGCTCTGCATAAGCAATAATTGAATGTACTGTCTGTAAAAAAAAATTAAAAACCATAATAAAAACTAACCACACATGGACAATTCTAAAAATTTAGAGATAAAATATTTTTCCCTAAAAATTTTTTTGGTTTAGCCAGGTGCGGTGGTGCATGCCTATAATCCCAGTAGTTTGGGAGACTGATGCAAGTTCAAACCCAGCCTTAGCCACTTAGCGAGGCTCTTTCTCAAAATAAGAAAAACAAAAAACGGGTTAGGGATGCGGCTCAAAGGTGAAGCACCCTTGGTTCAATCCCTGGCACCAAAACAAATAAATAAAATAGACTTAGAAAGCAGACAGTGCTGCATACTGTTTAAAACGAGCTCCCCGCTCCCATGCTTGTCTCGGAGGAGGGCAGGCAGTGAATGTCTCAGAAGCAGCCCTTACTCAGGAGGGATGGGTGCAAGTTTCCTCAGGAACCATTCTGAAATGTGCTCCAGTTTCTCAGAGGGTCCCAGTGGGATTTTGCCCTGGCCCTTCGTAGTAATCTATTCATTAACCTTTACTGGCTTGCCTCTGTCAAAGCACAAAATTAAAACAATCTTAAATTTGGAGTTCTTAACTGGCTTCACCAGTGATTCTGGAATCAGGTAACAACACTTCACTCCATAAAGTAGAGAAATGCTAAATGAGCACTTTTTATTACTTGTCTGAGACATTTTAGTGCCTCAGACCCTGTGTCAACAATATTCTAAATGGTAGATCTGAAAAGAACAATGGTGGCATAGTAACTGAAAAGATATTACTTCAACTCTATTATTAAATGTGACCACTGGAGTTTAAAATTTAGAAGAGTGGGTAGAGTGGTGGCTCAGTGCTAGAGAGCTTGCTTGGCATTTGTGAGTACCACGGTTCAAACCCCAGCACCACATACACTAGTAAGACTCGGAGAAACAATGGCCAGATGAAAAAAAATAAAAGTTCTTTCTCTCTCTCCCTCTAAAAATAATAATAAAAAAAATTCAGAAGAGTGAAACAGTGGGAATTGTATTTTCTAAGATCTAAGCAGCTCTTTATTTTATGCTCAGAATTAAGATATGGGCCAGGCTTAGTTTCATAAAGACAGTTTCCTAAAGTGTTTGGGGCAAACACAAGAACACATGATGAGAGACAGGCTAGAATTCCTGGGAGGAAGACAAATAGGTTTTGGTTCATACAAGAAATAATTCAGTTAACTTAACTAATATTGTTATTTTAACTGGAATTCTTGTTATTTAACTTTAGTTAAATACTCAAGTTACTATTCATTACCAGGAGAGACCAATACGCAGGAATAATTTTTCCCTTAACAATCAACAACATGGGCTAGAGTGGTGAATCAGTGGTTGCCTGGCACACTCTAGGATGCGAGTTTGAACCCTGTACACATCAAAGTGTTGGAGGAAGAAAGCCACAATGAAGAATTAAATAAAATTGATTTTCTTTCTCACTGACCCTCTCTCTTAAAAAAAAGTGACAGTAAATAGTATTAATTCATTACAATTTTCCTGATTTTTAAGTAATCTTCGTTGTATTATTTATTTTACTGACATGTTTTGCATATATGAAGGTCAATAAACCTGCAAGGTTTTTACTTAAATATTGTCACTCCTGTGTTTGTGGGAAAGCTGGTATAAACAAATCTGTGCTGCTAGCTGTATAAGTACAGCATGATTAAGTACGGCAGGTAATACTCGGTAAAACTGAAGTTATTGGGTTTTGTATTTACAATACTACACTTTTTAGTTTTTTTTTTTTTTTTTAAAGAGAGGGACAGTGAGAGAGACAGAGAAAGAGAGAAACAACTTTATTTAGTTTTTCACATGGCCTTACTTGCTCCAACACTCAGTTGTGTACGTGGTGCTGGGGTTTGAACCCGGGTCCTCGTGCTTGCCAAGCAAGCGCCGAAACCGCTGAGCCACCGCTCCAGCCCCCACTTTTTAGTTTTGAGTGTACTACCTATAAGAAAAAGTTCACTGCACAACAGTGTGCCCTGTTATGCCAGGAGCATCCTTTACCCATCTCTCCTTTACTGTCATCTCCTGATTGCATCAACACACCACAAGAATGACTGACCTATTAACAACCAGATTTGTGTACACATTATGTTCACATAATCAGCTAACAACACAATTCTCAGAACATATCCCTGTTCCACGCACGACTATACTGCGTACTCAGTAATTCAATACCAACTACTGGGTAGGTGCTTTAAGTCTCATTACCTCATTTGATCTCAATATCCTCATGCACTGTTATTCCCATTTAACAGCTGAGGAAAAATGCATCAAAGTTCAACTTAGGATCACCAGCTTTCAAAACTTTTCGGGGAACTATGTTAAGACAGGCACGGGTTTAGGAGCTTCAAGTTGTAGACTTTGCCATGTACCAGCTTTGCACGGTGAGAAGATAATCCGGAAGGACTCCAAACTCGGTTGGATTAAAACCTCAGTAACAAAAGTGCTTTGCAAAAGTACCAACCCAAAGTCACTACACTACGACACAGGAATTGGCACTGTCGCTAGACCACTACAAGTTGGAGACTGCCAGGTGTTACCGCCACACGTGGCGCAACCTCGGATTTCTGGGACCCCAGTCTCGCAGGAAGAGCTATTCCTGCGCTCCAGCCCACTCCACATTCCCCAAGGCCGTAACTGCACGTGTGAAGTCGCCCCTAGCTGCAGACCCACGGCGACCTCCCCCTCCTGGTCACCAGCGGCGGGAACAGGGTGGACAGCAGAGGCTGATCCCACTCCAGGGTTCTACGTCATCTTTTCCAGAAGACAGTAAAGGAATCAAAAGGCTGGTGCCAGGTTTCATCAGTTTTCTATTCCACCACGTCGCCCACGTGGGTTGGTCTCTTCCCCCAGGATGGGCCCTGGCCTCTCCCGGGCTCCCCCTACGCTTCAGCCACGCAAAAAGGCTGCAGCAAGGCAGCCCCAACCACAGCGGCCGGGCCCCCGCGGCGTCCCCGAGTTCCGACCCCAGGCCGACTGTTGGGGGCCCCCGCGGTGGCCAGGGGCCGCCGGCTGGGAGCGCGCTCTCCGGAGCCACCCCGGGACAGCGAGCGAACCGAACCCGCGTCCCCCGCTTCCCGGTCCCGCGGCCCGGCTCACGCACTCACCATGGCTGCGGTCCCGCTGCCTCGCCAGTCTAGAACAGCGCCGGCCCTGAGACGAGGGGAAAAGCCGCACCGGAGGAGGAGCGGAAATGGCGGCGCGCGCGGCAGGAAGCGGAAGTGACGTCACGGTCCGGCGCACCTTGCCGGCTGGGGGTGTCACCCGGAAAACCGCCGTAGTCAGGCAGGAAATATATTTTGCTGTCCTTATTAGCATTCTACTATAAATTATTGGCAGGAACTATGCGTCAAACATTCACACCAACACGAAGGGTTCCAATGGTGTCTCCGTTCCATTACCAGTTCATTTTTTTTTTTGGTGCTGGGTATTGAACCTAGGGGTGCTTTACCTCTGAGCCACATCCCCAGCCTTTCATTCATTCATTCATTCATTTTATGTTGAGACAGGGTCTCATTAAATTGCTTAGCATCTCATTGCATTGCCCAGGTTGGCCTCTAGTTTGCGAGCCTCCTGCTTCAGCCTTCTAGTCACTGAGAATACCTGTGTGTGCCCCCGCACCTGGCACATTTAGTGTTGGGTTTTTTTTAAGAGCGAGGGGGGGGGGGATCAGTTTTTATTTGTTTTTCATCTGGTTCTGGTTTCTCTGACACCCAGTTGTGTATGTGGTGCTTGTAAGGAAAGAGGCAAATGAAGGAAATAGGAGGGCAGTGGCTCAACAGTAACGGGTTTATGTGGGAGAAACCTGCGTAGAGGGCCCAATGGAGTCCGGGACCCCCCCTGCCGCTTACAGCCTGGCGTAGATTTTGAAGGGGAAGGGGGCCAAGGTTTGAGTTGTCAAGTTAAAATGGGAGTTTCAGTAGGGTGTGATTTTTCTGATAAGGGCCTAATTCAATAGATTCTGATAAGGGCTCCTAAGTCAGAGGATTTCAAAACTCTAAGTAGGGGGTTTGCTGTCTGGCTCACATGGGTGATTTCTGGTAATTTTCCATATCCCTTAGTGCTGGGGGTCAAACTCTGGTCCTCGCACTTGCAAAGCAAGCACTTTAACCATTGAGTGACCACTCTGCCCCGACATTTAGTGTTTTGTTTTTTTTTTGAGAGAAAATCAGTCTTTATTGAGTTGTTCACACGGCTTTCGTTGCTCTGCCACTTAGTTGTGTACATGGGTGCTGGGGTTTGAACCTGTGTACTTGCACATTCCAGGCAAGCGCTGTAACCACAGCCACTGCACCAGCCCCCACATTTAGCGTTTTAAGCACATTAGTAAGGTAAATTCCTAAAAGAAATGGATCCTGAGAACATATCAGCATTTATTAGTTTTACTAGGGAAACAGTGAGATAAAAGGATGAGATGATGTAACAGCAGTCCGCTTTTTTTTTTTTCAGGGCTGAGGACCGAAGTCAGGGCCTTGCCTGTGCTAAGCAAGCACTCTGCCACTGAGCTAAATCCCCAACCCCAGCAGTCCACTTTTTGTGTTTTGAATATAGCCCTTGCTTCTCTGCCATTGTGACTTAATTTTAAAATGGCATGTTTCAGGGCTGGAGTGGTGGCTCAGTGGTTAAGGTGCTTGCCTGGCATCAGCAAGGATATGGTTCAAACCCCAGTACCATGTACTCAACCAAGTGTCGGAGCAACGAAGGCCACACGAAAAACTGAATAAAATTGATTGTCTTTCTCTCTCCCTTTCACTGTCCCTCTCTCTTTTTAAAAACAAAAAACAAAAAACCTGAAATATCTAAAAAATAAAAATGGCATGGTTTCTTTTTCTTCCTCTCTTCTTTCTCCTCACTAATCTCTCCCCCTCCCTAATCTCAGGGGAAACAGGATTACCTTTTTCCCCCCCATCATGGGCAGAGTTTGTAGCCTTTTAAAGCCCCCTGTTCCTTGTGATGGGCAGAATCACAGCCTTTGGGATGGGAGTCCCCTTTGTTTCTCGACTTTGCTAGCAAAGCATTAACCATTTTTCTTTTTTATCAAAATCATGTTCTCATTATTGGATTGGCACTGGGGACAAGGACAGAGCTTTTGTTAACAACGATTCTGAGAAAACATGGAGGTTGAGTTATTATATAGCTGGCAAGAAGAATTAGACAATTCTCCCCTGTGTCCTCATGCTACCCCATCCACCTTCTTCTGCTATCCAGAGCACATACCAATTTCTCCAACCTTATCAATCACCCTCTGTTGGGAATGTGTTATGATCTGAATATGATTTGTTCCCCTTTCCTCCTCCTGACTCATGCAGAAGTTTAATCCTCAAAGTCACATATTAATAGTATTAAGAGTATGGAGCATAATCCACTTTGGTGTTTAGAGGTGGGGCCTTTGAGAAATGATTAGGGTTAGATAAGACCTTAAAGAGGGAGTCCCATGATTGAATTTTGGTGGATTTTTTTAATCAATTTTATTCAGTCTTTCATGTGGCCTCTGTTGCTCAGACACTTCGTTATGTACATGGTGCTGGGGTTTGAACCCACCACGTACTCACGAATGCCAGGCAAGCGCAGCAAATGCTGAGCCACCTCTGAGCCACCACTCTAGCCCCATGAATTTTTAATGAGAGAGAGAGAAACCATATGCATCGACATTAGTGCTCTCTGTCTCAAACCATATGATGCTGTGTGCCACAGCATCATATGGGGATGCTGCCAGCAAAAAGGCCATCACTAGATAGGGCCTCTTGACTTTGAACTCCAGAACCATGACCCAAAATAAATCTCTTTGTAAAGCAGCCTAACTCGGGTATTTCATTATAGTAACATAAAACAGATTACTAGGCATGCAGCATGCCAGTAATCCCAGAAATTTGGGAGGATGAGACAAGATTGCAAATTCAAGGCCAGCCTGGGCAATTTAGCAAGACCCTATCTCAAATCAAGGGTGGGGGGCTCATGATGTTGCTCAGGAGTTCCATCTCCTCTACTACAAAAAAACAAAAAACAAAAAACCCAATAGCACACCCAATGGTCTAATAAAGAGTGATTTGCTCCACTGTGCTGCTCAGCTAACTCCTGTTCAACGCCTCTTCCATGAAACCTTTCTGAATGCCCTGACCAGGTAATTGCCCCTATTGTAGGGGAGCCACAGTCACCTGCCCTTGGTGTCTGTTGACTTTCTTTCTTCAGTGTCTGTCTTTACACTCATGCTGAGAGTTCCATGGGAGCAGAAGCTGCAGCTGTCTTGGACCCTTTAGATACCTGTCATCTGGCACCAGCCCTGGCCCAAAGGAGATTCTTATTTCCCTTAGGATTCTTTAGTGGCAAGCAACTAAAAGGAGTCTTGGGGAAGACCGAGTGGAGCTGTGAGGTTCCAGGGGGAACTGCTGGTGAGAAGAGAACCAGCCTTGGTTCCCTAGGAGCACACCTATAGGGTTATTTGTTGCAACAGGGAGAATACACACCATGGGAAACTGTGGAATTCTCAAGAAGATGGTGTTCAAAAGGATATATTATAAGAAGTAAGTTTGTGTTAGGTACTTTTGGGGAGAATTCAAAGAAGTGGGATTTGGTCTGGATTAGATGCTGTCATGAATTTTTTTTTAAAAAGAGAGAATCAATTTTATTTATTTTTCCATCTGGCCTTTATTTCTCTGACCCTTAGTTGTATATGTGGTGCTGGGGTTCAAACCTGGGTCCCTACACATGTCAGGCAAGCGCTCCAACTGTTGAGTCACCACTCCAGCCCGAAATATGTTTTTTCTAATGATTGTACATCTTAGTCTTCTCTTCAAAGTGGAAAGAACGGAATGATTATAAAGCATAACTGGCAAGGAAGGTAGCGATCACTCATATTAGTGAGGATAAGGGGGTGTTAGGGCACAAACAGATGCAAACGGTGGACAAACGAGGTTAAGAGAATAATTCTATAAAATGGCCCACTATGCTGACCCCACATGCTTTCTTTTCCAAAAAGCAGTTTACCTGCAGCCCTGCCTGGCCTAAGTGAACAGGCTGTCACATTGTTCAGCAAACTACCTGTTATCTGTAGGAGAATTACAGACCCGAATAATGTCCTTAAGAGGAACCCAAGTTACCCTGAAGGGGAAGACTTTTGTGACCAGATTTTGAACCTCGGGGAGATAATTCCTCCTAACCAGAAATTCTGTAAGAATGTATGGTTAGCAATCCAATTAGGAGGCTGGAGTGGTGGCTCAGAGGTTACGGTGCTTGCCTGGCATGCACAAGTACATGGGTTCAAATCCCAGCACCACATACACAACAAAGTGTCAGAGCAATGAGAGCCGTATGAAAAACTAAATAAAATTGATTCTCTTTCTTCCTGTCTGTCTCTCTCACTGTCCCTCTCTCACTTAAAAAAAAAAAAGAATCCAATTAGAGCTGGTCAACATGGGCCAAATTGACCTAGAGTCACCATGACAGTGAGGACTTGAAAGTCTGATGTCACTTTGCTATCAGTCAAAAGCCAAGAGGTGGGGGCTGGAGCAGTGGCCTGGCGGTTACAGCGCTTGCCAAGCATGCTCAAGTACACTGGCTCAAACCCTAGCACCCATGTACACAACTCAGTGTCAGAGCAACAAAAGCCATGTGAAAAAAAAAGACTCAATAAAAATTGATTCCTCTGTCTCTCTCCCTCTCTCACTGTCCCTCTCTCTTAAAAAAAAAAAAAAAGTCAAGAGGTTGGCCTGGGTGCAACTCTGTGGAAACTTCTCTGTGATTCCCAATAAAACAGGAGTACAAGAAAGGTCCATGGTCCCTCTTCTTTCTGAGAGGACCCACTCTTTTCCTTGAGAGTGCCCCCTTTTCCTATCCCTTCAACAAACTCATTCCTGTTACTCTGAGTGACATGTCTGAAACCTTTCTGATTTGGTAGTAAGTATTGGTACTTGTAGAGGGTCTGCACACAGCCTTTGTTTCCCAGAAGGCCTCCACTCTAACACTGGCACCATCAAGATCTTACCAGAGCTGGTCTAGCACCTAGTTGCCATGGGTTGCTTTTCTTTTTCTCCTAAGTCTTTTATTCCTACCTTGAATCTCTAGAGTCCTGGAGGAGAGAGCCCAGACTTATTTCACACATCTGTTCCTTGGCTGACCTGGGTCTATGACAGTATTCGGTACAAGTTGCCCTGACATTCAACCAGGATACATGGTGTGGCATATTGGGTTCTAAAATAGAGAAATACTGGGGCTAGAGCAGTGGCTCAGTGGTTGAAGCACTTGCATAGCAGGTGCAAAGACCAGGGTTCAAACTCCAGCACCATGTACACAGCTAAGTATTGGAGAAACAAAGGCCAGATAGGGAAAAAAAAATGATTCTCCTTCTCTCTCTCTCTTTCAATCTCTCCTTCTCTTTATAAAAATAAATAAATAAATAAAATAGAGAAATACTTCCAGCTGGTTGATAAACAGGTGATGCCCTCTAGGACTCCAGGAATCACTTACCAGCCAGTTAACTAAAGGGTTAAGTCCTGGCTCATTCTGATTGGCTGATGTCCCTTCTGCTCAGTTAATTTGTATTTTGAATAAAAAGTTTGGGTGGAGGGATTTAACGGTGGCTTAGAGCTTGCCTGGCATGGCTGAGGATGTGGGTTCCAATCCCAGCACCATGTACACAATGCAGCATCTGAGCAACGAAAGCTACGTGAAAAACTCAAATTGATTCTCTCTTTCTCTCTCACTGTCCCTCTTTCTTTCTTTGTTTTTAAAGAGAGAGGGACAGTGAGAGAGAGAGAGAGAGAGAGAGAGAGTCAATTTACACCATGTATGTTGTGTACATGGTGCTGGCGTTAGAACACTCGTCCTTGTGCATGCCAGGCAAGCTCTTAACCACTGAGTCACTGCTCCAGCCCCTGTCCCTCTTTCTTAAGAAGACAAAAAAGTGTTTGGGTGGAGACAGTTTTCAGGGTGACCTTTATCCTCTAACGCAGATCTTAGGATGGGAAAAAACAGTCCCCAACAGGAAATCAGGACTCTGTGAGCAAAGAGGAGGAGATACTGAATGGTCAAAAAGTAATACATGTGTTCCATACAGTGTTCATCAAATGTTTGATAATAGACAGACAAATGGAGAAAGTGTCTAACAGGAAGAAGCACTGTGATTGTATATCCCATCACAAATGGGGAGAGTTAATCTCTTTGCTCTTCTTTCCTTTTGTGATACTGAGGTTTGAACCCAGGGGTGCTCTACCACTGAGCCACATTCTCAGCCTCCCCACTCCCATTTTTTTTTTAAATTTTGAAACAGGGTCTTGCTAAGTTGCTGAGGGTGGATTCAAACTTGTGGTCCTCCTGCACTGGCTTCCTGAATCTCTAGGATTACAGATGTGTCTCACCATTGACAGGAGTATTTAAAACAAGTTGCTTACATCTTTTAATTCCCCCACCTTTCTTTTTTTTTTTTTTTAAAGAGAGAGAGGGACAGTGAGAGAGAGAGAGAGAGAGAATCAATTTTATTTAGTTTTTCATGTGGCTTTTGTTGTTTTGACACTTCATTGTGTATGTGGTGCTGGGGTTTGAACCTGCTTACTCGCACATGCTAGGCAAGCACCATAACCGCTGAGCTACCACTCCAGTCCCCCTTTTAATTCCTTTTGAGCACGTCTCCAGCATTGTCATTACCTGTACCCTGGGCATGCTAACCCAGAGCAGTGACTGGAGCTTAGGCTCCTTTGTGAGGTGGCCTTAGTGACAGAGGTGCTATGAAGTGGAGGCTCCCCCGCCCCACACTGACTGGGTCAGCCACACCAGCCCTGCCCTCCAGCTCCGTAACACCATCTGCCTGACTTAAGCATCGCCATGTTGCTGCTGCTGCCGGGCGCCTGTGCTGTGGTGGGGCCTTTCCAGGGCCCTGAGTGGGACCCAGTTCGGGGCCTTTTCACACAGGACTGCAGCTGCAGGGATCCCCGGTGCTGTGGCAACCTGCTTGTTCTCTGCCTCTTTCTGATCTGGCAGGTCCGGCACTATTGGCACCACGTCACCAGAACTCGCCCCAGCAAAAGGAATGTCATCAAGGTGAGGGGGCCCCTCACACTTCCACTCTCTTTCCCTCAACACCATAACTGCCAGAGTCACTTTCTATAAGGACCCTGTTATATGCCCTGTGTACCAGAGATTAGTAGCTCAGACTGGTTAGGGCAAACATCATCCAGGCCCCAAACACAGGAGTTACCCTAGACTCCTCTGTTTCTCTCACTCCGTGCACTGACCTAGACTCCTCTGTTTCTCTCACTCCGTGCACTGACCTAGACTCCTCTGTTTCTCTCACTCCGTGCACTGACCTAGACTCCTCTGTTTCTCTCACTCCATGAACTGACCTAGACTCCTCTGTTTCTCTCACTCTGTGCACTGAGTCCACTTGCAAGCCACGTCTCACGTCTCATCACTTCTCGAAACCTCATCATACCACCCAGGGAAGAGCTGCCAGCAAGACTTACCTGGACCTCAGTAACAGTTCCTGCTTGGCTGCAGCTGCCTCTGGCCCAGTCGTGGACAGTTCTCCTTGCTGTGCACCTGCCACAATGACCTCCCCCTTCCTTTTTGGTGCTAGACATCAAATCCAGGGTCTTATGAATGCTAGGCAAATGCCCAACTACTGAGTTATGTCCCCAGCCCTGCTTTCTTCTTCTTTTTTTTTTCCTGAAAGTTTAGTTCAAGGATAATATGCACAAATAAATCAGCATCTGGAGTCTCTGGGATTGCAGGTGTGTGCCACCACACCTGGCAACTCTGGATTTCTAAGACCTTAGACTAGTCTTTCCTGAAATCTTTCCTGAAATTATATATATATATATATATATATATATATATATATATATATATGTATTAGAGAGAGAGGGACAGTGAGAGAGAGAGAGAGAGAGAGAGAATCAGTTTTATTTATTTTTCCATCTGGCCTTCGTTTCTCTGACATTTAGCTGTGTACGTGGTGCTGGGGTTTACTTGGGTCCTTGCGCATGCCAGGCAAGTGCTGCAACCACTGAGGAACTGCTTCAGCCCCTCAAATACTTTTTTTTCTTTTAAAAGAGAGAGGGACAGTGAGAGAGACAGAGAAAGAGAGAAACAACTTTATTTAGTTTTTCACATGGCCTTAGTTGCTCCAACACTTAGTTGTGTACGTGGTGCTGGGGTTTGAACCCCGGTCCTTGTGTTTGCCAGGCAAGCACTGAAACTGCTGAGCCACCGCTCCAGCTCCCCCCTTCTTTTTTTAAGAGAGAGGGACAGTGAGAGAGAGAGAAAGACAGAATCAACTTTAGTTTTTCATGTGACTTTCTTTGCTCAGACAGTTCATTGTGTATGTGGTGCTGGGGTTTGAACCCAAGTATTTGCACATGCCCAGCAAGCACGGTAACAGCTGAGCCACTGCTCCAGCCTCTCAATTACTTTTTGATACCTAACATTATGTTATATATTTGATTATTGTCTTATGAGTTTAAAATACAATTCCCACAGGGACTTTGTGTTGTGTCCAGCTCAGAATAATCTCTCAATCTTTCTTCAATGAGTGAACACTATCTTAAGGAAAGTGATTAGCCTTTTCCTGAGCCCCAGAATCTCCACCTGTAGAATGGGAACAGTCATTGTGATCTGTGGGGATTACATGAGCTGATCTATGTGTTTCTGGATCTCATCTACAGGTACCACTGCAGAGATGGATAATGCCCTTCATGAGATGTGAAACTTTCTTTAGGCTGACTCCTGAATTCTTCAGTTCTGTGAGGTTCAGGGTCCTGGATGCTGGTGTTCAACAACGGGCACAAAAGCAGAGATGGGGGTACAGAAGGAGCCTCCTAGAATCATGGACCCAGTACCTCTTCTCTCCACGACATCTGTTTCAGGGCCCATCTTGGGGTGTTCACACCCCCTCTGTGCCTGACTTTTGCACCTCCTCCTTTTCAAACACCTGTCCACTCTTTCAGGACAGTTCCTGGGAAGCATGGCAGGTACGCTGGTGTCTCAGGCATGTCCAGACTCACTCGACCCTAGACACGTGCCCAAGGATTGAGAGGCTGCTGGTTCGCTCCCAGAAGATGGTACCACTGGAACATGTCCTCCGCACAAGATCCTGCCCCAGTCCCATGACATTGGCTATCTCTCTCCCAAGCCTCCCTTCAGCTCAGAGGCTGCAGTTCTGCTCTGGAGAGTTCCCACCTAATTCTTCCAAGCAACAAATGGGAGTGGCCATCCAGAAGTGCTGGAATAGCCCACAAGAGACCTGGGCACCATCAGGTGAAAACCAGACAGTAGGCAAAGAGTATACTAAAGAGACTCAGGCCCCAAGGTGGGCAAACCAAAAAGAGAGCAGAGGGTTACACATTTGGGAACTCCAGGCATGTGGGAGCCAACTCCCAAAAGACTTTGGAAAGGAGGATCGTGCAGAGAGTAAGGCTCTGGAGTGCAAAAACCAGCAATTAGTAATAAGTGAAACAGATGGAGAGATCCTGATACCAGAGCATGAAAAACAGATGGGAATTGAGAATAGAACCCAAATTGAAGAATTAGGGAAGGAAATCCAGAGGGAGGCTAGAAGTGAGAATCCTTCTGAAACCCTGGTTCATATGGAAGACAACAAAGAACAGTTAAAATGTAAAATTGATGCAGAGACTCAAACGCCAGGATGGGGATACCAGGATAATAATGGAAGTGAGGATGCTTTGGAGATCCAGACATTTGAGAGGAAGAATGAGAAAGAGCCCAGAGGAGAGGAAGAGGGAGAGATTCAGGCCCATGGACTAGGGAAGCAGGGTCAGACTGGAGATGAGAATGCTGAGGAGGCCCAGACTCCAGAGTGGGCAAAACAAAACCATATTGGAGTTGATACTGGTGCAGAAATTGAGGTGGAAGAGGGGAGAAACCAAGATCAAGTTGGAAATGAGGATGCTATGCCAACCCTGACATCTGGGAGGGAGAACCTGGAAGACATCAAACAAGATAGTGCAGAGACCCAGGCTCTGCGATGGGGAAAACAAGAACACAGTGGCAGTGAGAATATTACAGAGATCTGGGCACCAGTCGGGGAGGAATGGGGTCAGGGTGTCGGTGAGAATGCCAGAGAGACTCAAGCGTCTAGTGGAAATAAACAGAAACCATACAGACAAGAAGTTCAAATGAGGTGGGGAATCCAAGACCTGGTAAGAGAAGACCATACTGTGCAATGCAGGATGTCTGAGAGAAAGTTCAGGGAGATAAGAGAGGAGGATTGGGTGGTTATCCAGACATCCTGGTGGGGAAACCCTAGACTAACAGTAAGCGAAACTAACAGAGAATTCAAGATAAGTTGGGAGAATCAGAACCAGTTTGGAGGTGAACACAGAGCAGAAATCCAGGCAGCAGAGGAATATGATCAGAGGAAAGATGAAGATGAAGATCACATGAATACCCTGTCACTTGAGGCCGAGGACCAGGGACCATTAAGAAATAAAACTGATGTGGAGACCCATCCAACGGGAAGGAAGAGCAAGGAACAGCTTGGACATGAGAATGGAACAGACATTCAGGCACTAGGGGAGAGAAATCCGAGAGAGTTTAAAGGTGAGGATAGTACAAAGACCCAGGAACTTGGGGCAGAAAATCAGGGTCAGTTAGGAAACGAGTCCTTTGGAAAGATTTTCATACCACAGTGGAAGAATCAGAAGCACACTCAAGGTCAGGATAGTGCAAACATCCAGATACATGAGGCAGGGAAGTGGGGAGAATTAAGAAGTAAAATTGATGGAGAAACCCACTCAGCAGGGTGGAATCAAGTGGAGCAGGCTGGAGCAGAAATTCTATTAAAGCAGATGAGAAACCCAAGAGAAACAGAATGGGAGGATGGTACAGAAACCAGGGCAAGTGGGGAAGGAAGCCAGAGTCAGTTAGCAGGTGAGATGGATAAGAAGATTCATTTAGTAGAGTGGAAGAACCAGAAGCAGATGGGAGGTGAGGATGAAACAGAAATTCAGGCTCCAAAGAACATAAAACAGAGAGAAGCAGAAGGTGAAGAAGTTGTAAAGACCCAAAGATCTGAGAGAGAGGACAAGAGACAGTTGGAGAGTGTAACTGGAGGGAGCCATTACCCAGAAATGGGGAGCTGGGGGCAGACTAGAGGAAAAAATGTTGCAGGAAGTCAGGGATCATCAGAGAAGAGAAATCAGAGAGAAGCTGGAATTAAAGATGGTAGAAAGATCCACAGACTTAGGAAAAATCAGAGACTGTTAAGAGGTAAAGTTCATAAAAAGACCTGTTCATCAGAATATAAAGTTCATAGAAAGACCTGTTCATCAGAATATAAAGTTCATAGAAAGACCTATTCTTCAGAATGGAAGAACCAGGAAGAGAATGGAGGTGGGAATGCTGCAGAGAATCAATTACAAGGGAAGAGAAACCTGAGAAGGACCACAGGTGGTGACAACACAAAGATGCAGGCACCTGTGGAAGATGACCAGGGACAGCCAAGAAGGGAAATTGGTGGAGCAGTCCAGACACGAGGGCAAGGAAACCAGAACAAGGGAGGAGATGCTGCAGCAAAAGTCTGGAATGTAGGGAGTCAGAGAAAGTCCGGAGCTAAATATGCCAGAGGGTCTCCAACACCAAGGAGAGGACACAAGGGCCAAACCAGAGGAAAGGACCCTATGAGGGCCATTCTCCGAAGTGACTGTTCTAGGGGTGAGAGGCCCACAGGAAGGAAGCACAGCCTGGCATGGCCATGGTCAACCTCCCTCGTTGGCTCTGGACACAGGCCCCTGGGACAAGAACAGACAGTGGCTGTACATGGTGTAGCCTCTGCTCCCTGTACTGAGTTGAAGCCTCAGCCCCACCTGGGTAATGTTTACCTGCTGGCTCCTGGGGAGGGAGAGCATTTGACTAGGCAGGGCATAGCTCCTGCTGGGGAGCATGGAGCTGGGATGGGTCCAGTCTCCCAGCAGGCCCAAACAGGATCCCGAAGAAGACCACAAAGGCACAAAGGGGTGGAGCCAGGAAAGACCTACAGTTTCGTCCAGCAGCCCCAGAACTCACACTCTGTGGCAGCTCCCTTGGGCATGCCCTCTGCCTGCTCTTCTGTCCCATGTGCCCAAGCCCTCCAAGCTGCCACTGCTCTGGTGGGTGTTCCCACTATTCTTACCATCCGGCCCAAGTGGCCAGTCCTCAAGAAGAGTCAACGACTGCTCCTGGAGTCTCTCATGCGTCGGAGGATTGCACACCTGAAGTGGGGCCTCCCCCGGCGCATCTTGGAATCCTATTTAATCTTTAACTTCTTAGGACCTTGCTCACTACCCCTGGCTGGGGCAAGGCTGCCTGAATTATTCAAAGGACACATGCTCCAAAGGCAGCAGGAAAATCACTGTGAGGCTCAGGGCTCCATGCCAGGCTTGAAATCTCCAGAGAGGTTTCAAAGGGTTCTACCCACTGAAAGAAAAAACTCAAAGCTTTCTACACAGGCCAGATGGATCCCACACAGGTCAGAGCCAGTGGGCTGTTCCCTTCCACCTGAGAAGCCCAGGAGAACCAAACCATCAGGGGGCCCCAGAAGACCACAAATCCAGGAAGAGGCCCTTAGGGCCAGGCTCCATGCTCCCAGGTATCCCAAATCATTAGCAGAGTCTATGAACTGGTGTTCCCCAGAAAGCGTCCGAGAGCCTTCTGGGGAGCACAGCAGGGGCATAAAAATGATCAGGCCAAGGGTCTCCCAGATGGCGGAGAAGACTTCCAGCATCAGGAGGACCTCATCCTCCGGGGTTGGCCATGACCACTGGAAGAAGGAGCGCATATTCCAGGAGGCCTCTGAGCTCCCCGGACGACGTGAATGTGAGCATCCCATATACTGGAGAAGAGGAATCTTAGAGCCTGTGGAGGGCAAAGGAGCCAGGCAGCAGCCTTCCTCCTGTTCTACAGACTCCTCCAGCTTCAAAGGGAGTCTGCACTCTAAAGCAGCTAAGCTGAGCATGACCTTCCTAAGTAAAATGTCCTGGTCCCCACAGTTGGTCAACCCCACGAATCCAGCCCTTAACCCGAGCCTGAGCGATCCTAACCCACTTCCCAGAATGGGTAACTCTCATGCAGGGGAGGACAGCATTGGAGTCCATACTGCTTTGGAGCAGGACCATCAACCACCAGAGCTCTGCTGTGCTGGGGCTGCTCTTCCTAGGACAAAGAGACCCCAGGGTCAGAGGCTACCTGGGAGCCCAAATGGGCCTCCACAGAATCCACAAGCCCCCAAAAAGTTTGGTTTTATGAAGCATTTGAGATATTTTCTCTTCCACTGTGGCCTTAAAAAGTAGGACTCAGGCCCACAGTCCTCAGGACACATCAGAAAAGGCACAAGAGTGGCCTGCTCACCCCCAGAACCTCTAATAAAATTATCTGGGCCCTGTAGGGTTCACAATTACTTGGCATATCATGTGTTTATTGAGTGTCCCCTTTGGGGGTTTGGAACACTTGTGGGAAGGGCTGAAGTGAATCTGATTGGTTCCCCATGCCTGCCTCCCTCCTTTCTCAGTGCTAGGGATTGAACCTGGGGCACTCTACCACAGAGCTATAGCACTAATCCTTTTTATTTTGTACTTTTTTGTTTTGTTTTTTCATTGGTGCTGGGGATCAAATCCAGGGCTTTGTGCATGTGTGTTAATCTTTACTTTCCTAAAACATTACTTCATAATCTTCCACTGAATAACAAACTATTATCTTCTGAATTACCCTCCTAGGGAGAGCAATTTTTCCAATCAGAGTCTCTGGCTGTTGAAAAAGAGGGAGAGTGTGTGTGAGAGAAAGAGAGAATCAACTTTAATTTTTAGTCTTTCATCCGATTTTCATTGCTCTGACACTTAGTTGTGTACATGGTGCTGGGGTTTGAACCTGGTTCCTTGCATATGCCAGGCAAGCACTCCAGCCCCTAAAATAATTCTAAGAGCTTTTTTTTTTTAATGATAGGGATTGAACCCAGGGGCACTTAACCACTGAGCCACATCACCAGCCCTCTGTATGTATATTTTTTTGAAACAGGATTTTGATAAGTTGCTTAGGACCTCTCTAAATTGCTGAGGCTGGCTTTGAACTTGCCATCCTCCTGCCTCAGCCTCCTAAACCACTGGGATTACAGAATGCACTACTTACTGCCCACCTAATAGTTTTTAGATAAAACCTAAACAAACAAACAAAAGAAACAAAAGAAAACCTCCTTAAGACAGTATTTTTCCTTTATCTTTTAATTTAATTTAAAATTTTTTTGTGATTCTGAGGATTGAACACAGGGACTACCACAGAGCTATATCCTCAGCCCTTTCACTTTATATTTTTAAAATTTAGGTACCAGGGATTGAATCCAGGATCGCTTAACCTGTAACTCACATCCCCAGCCCTTTTTATTTTTATTTTGAGACAGGGTCTTGCTAAGTTGCTTGCAACCTTGTGGAGTTTCTGAGACTGGGTTTGGACTCACTACCCTCCTACCTCAGCCTCCCAAGCAGCTGGGATTACAGGCAAGTGCCACTGTACCCTGCTGGCTATTGTACTTTGTTTTAAAGTGAGAGGGGCAGTGAGAGAATCAATTTTATTTAGTTTTTCATGTTCATATGGCTTTCTTTGCTCTGACACCTCATTGTGTAAGTGGTGGCTGGGATTCAATCCCATGTCTCAGCGCATGCCAGGCAAGCGCCTTCACCGCTGAGCCACAGCTCCAGCCCTTGGCTATTGTACTTTAAAAAAAAAAATAGCATGTTTTCTTTCCTTCCTTTTGCAGGGAAGGAAACCTTGTAAAGGTTAGGTACTTTACAAATACTTTTCAACCTTGGGTGTGGCGAAGTCCAATTTCTGCGGAATGTAAGCACATCTTGTTTGGGCTTAGTTAGAAACAACCTAGAGACCTCGTGGCCCCCGCCCGCCCAGGGACCCCGGAGCTCGCCTGAGCACGTGGCTTATTCAGTAAAGGCTCACTCGCGCGCATGCGCAGTTCGCACATTCAAGCGCGCATGCGCACAAGTTGCGCGGGAAAAGCGGCGCTGCAGAGCGTGAGCGAGATGGCTGTGAGGCAGACGGCTGCGACGTCCCGGAGGGACGAGGAGGCGGTACTGCTCCTGGAGAGGGCCCATTACCGACATGAGCCGCGCTGGCTGCTGCCCGTGTCCCCACGCCTCTGCCTGGCCTGCGCACTGGAGCTGCTGCTGGAGCCCGGCGTGTCGGTGCGGGCGCAACCCTTCCCCGCCACCTGAGCTCGGGCCCCTCCTCGCCGCTCGGGCGCCCCTCTCCAGGCCTGCTCCTTCCTTGCAGAGAAGCGGGGCGGCTGCCCTGCTTAACTGCCTCCTGCCCTGAGCCTGCCCCTCCCCAGCCCGGGCCGCCTCTGCTGCCACCCCCGCCTCTACCCTGCAGGTGCCTTGCTGGGGCACAGCCCCTTCTGCCTGCTGGCGCCGCGCCTCGAGGGGGCCCAGCCCTGACGGCACCATCGTGATGCCTGCAGGACCCCTCCAGACTGGCTCGCCCGCCCACCTTCCCTTGCCTGCTCCCCACCTGCCCTGCAATTTGCTGCCCACTTCCCGCCCCACCCAGCCCTGACTCCCATTGTCCCTCAGCCTTAGCTCTGGCTTCCTCCTTCTTGGTCTCCCCTCAGCCTGTGGGCCCGGCACACACGCCGTGGGGGTTCTCCTTCTCTTCAGCTATGTGAGGGTGTAAGTCTACCCTGGCCTCTGGTGGCTGGAATGACAGGCGGAAGTTCCAGCCGGTGGGCAGGGCTGGCCCAGACGTGGGCTACTGGTTCCCTTGATGCCTACCCACCTTAGCCGTGGATTTTGTGTCCACTGGGACTTTCAGAAGAGTGGGAGAATCAATTTTCCTTCCAATTCATGGACGGAAATTCAGGTCTTGGAATGCGGGGTGGAGGCATAAATCGGCTGTTCTCAATTTTTTTGATCTCAGGATGCTTTTTAAAACTTGTTGAAGACCCCGAAAAGCTTTTGTTTATGTGGGTTAGGTCCATTGATAGTTACTATATTTGAAATGAAAACAAAATTTAAAGACAGTAATTCATTTAAAAATAACAGTAAATCTACTATATATTCAGGTAAGTAATTATTGTGGTGATACATATTTACGATTTACCATTTTAGCTTCCCCCATTTTTGGTAGCAGGGTAGCATTTTTGGTAGCAGTGCTTAACCACTGAGCCATATCACCTCTCTCTTAATTTTTTTTTTTAAAGGGAGAAGGACATAGAGAGAAAGGGAATCAATTTTTTTTTAAAGAGAAGGACAGAGAGAGAGACAGAGAATCAATTTTTATTGAGTTTTTCACATGGCTTTTTTTTGCTCTGACACTTAGTTGTGTATGTGGATGCTGGGGTTTGAACCCGTGTACTCACGCATGCCAGGCAAGCGCCACAACTGCTGAGCTACCTGGGAATCAATTTTTATTTATTTTTTTATGTGGCTTTTGTTGCTCCCGACACTTCATTGCATTAGTGGTGCTGGGGTATGAACCCATATTCTTGCACATGTCAGGCAAG
Organism: Aplodontia rufa; assembly: GCA_004027875.1. Taxonomy (NCBI): domain Eukaryota; kingdom Metazoa; phylum Chordata; class Mammalia; order Rodentia; family Aplodontiidae; genus Aplodontia; species Aplodontia rufa. The sequence continues at coordinate 32,549 of PVKS010000165.1, forward strand.
CACCATAACCACTGAGCCACTGCTCCACCCCCATTTGTTTTGAGACAGGGCCTCAATAAATTTCTTACTGCCTCTCTTAAGTTGCTAAGATGCCTCCCAAGCCTCTGCCATCACTCCTGACCATTTTAACCCTTTCTGACTGTATAGGTCTGTGGTACAAATAATCTTATTTATTTTTCATTACTGGGGATTGAACCCAAGGGAGCTCTACCACTGAGCTATGTCCCCAGCCCTATTAATTTTTATTTTTTGAGACAGGATCTTGTTAAGTTGTTGAGGCTGGCCTACTTGTATTCATCCTGCCTCAGCCTCCTGAGGTTGACTGGAATTACAGGTGTGCGCCACCACACCTGGCTGCATAATTAATTTAAAAAAGAAAAACTAGCTGATGAGGGCTGGAGAGGTGGCTCGGCAGTTATGTCGCTTGCCTGGCCAAGTACATGGGTTCAAACCCCAGCACACATGTACACAACTAAGTGTCAGAGCAACCAAAGCCATGTGAAAAACTCAATAAAAATTGATTCTCTTTCTCTCTCTCTCTCTGTCCTTCTCTCTTTAAAATAAAAATAAAAAACTAGCTGACTAATGGCCAGCCACCCTCAGAACCACTAAACTACCTTATAACCTCTTTGAATTCACTGAGGGTAGGAGGTTCTGATGCCTGCAGTTTTTCAGGAGTGAATCAGAAATAAGACTGTACAGTAGGGGAGAAGATAAAATAATACATTATGGAGAACTTAGAAGAATGGATTTGTTTATTGTTAAATGCAGTGTAAGGTAAGGAGGGATACTATTAGGAAAGGTTTCTTAGAGGAGGAAACAGTTCAATTAGGCACAAGCAGAAGGGTGAGATTTGGAGATGGGAGATATCCCAGGAGGTAGATAGAGAGCTATATTGTCTTTGAAGGGAGATTGAAGGAGTTGAGATTAGGAGAGCCAGGTTGAGATCACTACTTTGAAGAGTGTGAAACTGCACGAAGGAGCTCGGACTTAAATCTGTAAGGTGAAGGGGAATTATTGAGACTTTTTCAGTAGCACATGTAGATCATTAGCTTAATCTATTATGTAGGATGAATTGGTGAAACAAAAACAGGAGAGTTAAAATAGCATATGTTAGAAGCAATAAGAGATATTCTTCCTCTACCTTTTATTGATTTTTTTTTCAGTACTGAGGATTGAATCCAAGACCTTGCACATGCTAGGGAAGCATTCTACCACTGAGCTACATTGGCAGCCGGTTTTATTTATTTTTTATTTATTTATTTTTAAAGAGAGAGGGATAGTGGGAGAGAAAGAATCAGTTTTATTTAGTTTTTCATGTGGTTTTTGTTGCTCTGACACTTCATTGTGTATGTGGTGCTGGGGTTTGAGCCTTTGTACTGGTGCATGGTAGGCAAGCACCATAACTTCGAACCACTGCTCCAGTACCTCCTTTTATTTTTTAAATTAATTTAATATTATTATTTTGAGGCAGATTCTGGCCAAGTTGTGAAGCCTGGACTTGAACTTGAAATCCTGCCCCAGCTTCCGGAGAGTAGCTGGGCTTGCAGACACGTATTACTGCTCATAGTGCTGAGGATTCAACCTAGGACTTCATATATTTGTAGCCCACCAAATATATTTTTCTTAATCTTTGCTCTCACCAATTGAAGGAATAATGTAGTCAATTATACCATGTTCCTGTCCTATCCTCATCTCTTTTTTCGATGTAACTTTCCTGTATTTAGCAATTTGCATAGCTGCTACTCAGTCACCTGTACAGGGAAGTGGCTTGAGTGTGAGGATTTCTGCCTACATTGGATGGAAGGATTTTTGTTCCTTATCTACCTCTTGGAGGCTCATGAATAGTTCCCAGGCAAGACCTGGTTGAAGACAGATTTGAGTCCTCAGGAAAATCTCTGAGTCTATTTTCTCATCTCCAAAATGGTGATAATATCTATTTTTGTCTTGCTTCACCAAGTTGTTAGGATTAAAATGAATTGTTGGAAAGAAGAGTGATTTGTGAAGAGTAAAGTGTTATGGCTACGTAAATACAGGGTCGTGATCTCATCGTAAGTGATTCATTGTCTGAACACATGAATTCCCTAGCTGAAGCAATGCTCTTGTCCATGCTTCCTGAGGAGAGTGTGGACTTCATCATAGTTTGGATGACCAGTTACAAAATACCATCTTGTAATTAGACTTGGAAATTACAATTGAGTTCAGAATGACTGAGACTTGGTTGCTATTGAATATTTTTTTTTCATTTGCTCCAAGTTGGTGCGCAAGAAGCATGTGTTGTCCTGCTTTCAAGATGCCCTTGTGAGGCATGCCTCCCTGGTCACGCAGCTGGTGGCTCAGGACCAGAGAGTCTGCATCCACTTCATAAACATCCTTTTTGGTGAGATTGAAAGGGAAACTTGGCATGACTGTTGCATGTTTAGCATGTGTGTTTGCTTTTGGGGAACTTGGGGAAATAAATGATCTTGGGATAGTGATTTAGACTTTTTGTTATTGTAATAGCCCATTGTTTTGTCACAATGTTGGAGATATGGCCCTCTTTAAAAGATAGATGATACAGCTGTCTTTCATGATAATTGGTCATAGGATATCTAAAAGGTTAATAAAAGTGCAAAAATTAATATGGGAAATGCATGATCCTTCTCAGAGCCTGGTCTAGATTTTACACAGGATCAGAAATCCTGGAATGGAGTCTGCTGACCTGATGTGACCCTGATCAAGTTAATTCCTTTCTCCTGTGCCTTAGTTTCTTCATGTTTAAAGTGAGACAGATTAAATTTTATCTGAGGTCTCATCTTTTAATATGATTTTAATTTCCAGTGGAATGAATCCTTTTGAGGAGGAGGGTAGTTAATTTTATTAGGCACTTCTCTGTGTTAGAAGCTTTCAGTTTTTTAATTGCCAAAACAGTCTTCAAAGGAGATAGGATGATCCCCAAAGCTCAAAGAGGTCATAAACAAATGGCAGAGCTGGAATTTTATCCCAGATCTGTCACAGATTCTAGAGCACACAGTTTTTTCTGCCGTGCCACGTTAACGGTTCTCATCTTTTTAAAGCTAGAGCAGGCAATTGAAAATCTAAGTATTTGGTGCTGAGGGTAAAATTTAACTGGGACATTGCTTAAGGCTGCTAGTTTTAGAATTCATAGTACACCTTTGTGGGTTTGTTTCTCTTAAAAGGAAGCTATTAACCACTGTTTTATTACTTCCCTTTGCACCAAGGACTGTTATGCAGTGTGGAAGATGGGACTGTAACAGACCTCTGTATTGAAGGTAAGGTGAAACTGAGCATTGGAAGCTGGGAGTGGTAACTTGAATTGCAGCTCCAGTTACTTGAGACTATGGTGAAATTGCCCAGTTAGACACAGATAAGGAGAACTCATTTTGTCGTTAAAATTCTAAATTTCTTTCTTGGGCATCTATGCTGTGCTATATGCTACATTTGGCTAGGGATATATTGATAGATAAGGTATGGTCTCTGCCCTGTAAGAGTTTACAATCTGGGAAGATGTATAAATCTAGTAATTTCAATGTTTAAATTGCATGTATATGGTCATTTACATCTGTAACTTGGGGGAATTACAGGAGGAGTGATGAGATCAGGGAATGGCAGAAGGAGGGAGATCCTGGACAAGAATCGGGTTTAAGCAACTCTGTTAATATATATGCATGTATGAATGTGAACCAATGAATCCCTTCATTATGTAAGACAATGCTGAATCAATAAAAAAGTTTACAATCTGGAGGAGAGATTAACTAGTAAATAACTAGTTGATGAGTAGTATTACGAAAACTTGTACTAAACTCGTTTGTTTATGCCACTCTGGGGATTGAACCCAGGGCCTTGTGAATGCTAAGCAAGCACTCTACCACCGAGCTACATCCCTAGCTTCTTTTTTTTTTTCTTTTGATACTGAAGATTGAACATAGGGGTACTTAACCACCAAATCACATCCCCAGCCCATTTTATTTTTTATTGTGAGATATGGTTCCTGAGGCCGGCTTTAAGCTTGCAATCCTCCTGCCTCAGCCTCCTGAGCCATGCATGCACCACTATGCCCAGTTAATTCCCTTTAATTATTATATCTCATGTTGGTTTATTGAAATTGGTGTGCAAACAGATGGTGATTAAAGCTGTGGAAGGACATAGGATAACCTGTAAAGGACTGTAATAAAAGAAGGCAATAGCACTGGGGTGGGTGAATTCTTGGAGAGAGAGAGAGAACAAACTATGTCAGTTAGGATCCAGGAACCAAACCAGTTATTTTATTTATTTATTTATTTAAAGAAAGTCAGAGAGATAGGGCTGGAGTGGTGGCTCAGTGGTTATGGTGCTTGCCTGGCATGCATGAGTATGTGGGTTCAAACCGCAGCATCACGTATGCAACTAAGTGTCAGAGCAATGAAAGTCACATGAAGGTGACTTGGTGGTGGCTTGGCGGTTACGGCACTTGCCTGGCATGTGCAAGTACATGGGTTCAAACACCAGCACCCACATACACAACTAAATGTCAGAACAATGAAAGCAATGTGAAAAAAAACTCAATAAAAATTGATTCTCTCTCTCTTTCACTGTCCTTCTCTCTTTAAAAAAAATAATAAAAGAACGTCACATGAAAAACTAAATAAAATTGATTCTCTGTCTCTCTCTCTCTCTCTTGCTGTCCCTCTCTCTTTAAAAAAGATATAAAGAAAGTGAGAGAGAAAGCAAGAGTCAACTTTATTGTTTCATCTGGTTTTTGTTTTTCCAACACTTAGTTGTATATGTGGTGCTGGGGATTGAACTTGTGTCCTTGTGCATGCCAGGCAAGTGCTCTACTGCTGAGCCACTGCTCTAGCCCCCATATCAGTTATTTAACAGGAAAAAAAAGCCCTTAAAGGATTATTAAATAGGAAACTGAAGAGGCAAAAACAAAACCAAGTTTTCATAGATGTAGTAATTACAGAAAAGATCTTCTATCCCTGAGGCTGGAAAGCAAAGGGAAGAAACTTAAAACTCAGCAGTTTGGAGGAGGGGTTCCATATATGAAACTCAGAACTCTGAAGAAGGGATACTACTTGGATGCTGCTGATTCCTTGAATTTGGAGGAAGGATCCATTGGGCCTGGGACCCAGACCTCTGAGGAGGGGCACTGATCAGATGGTAGTAATATCTGTGGGGGAAGAGGGTTTTATGAAGGTAGATCTGGAAAAAATATAAACTGTATTCAGCTGCTTTTATGGGAAGGCACTGAAACTGCCTGGATAAAGAAGTGTTAGGGAGGGGCTGGAGCAGTGGCTCAGTGGTTGGAGTGTTTTCCTGGCATGTGCAAGTACCTGGGTTTGAACCTCAGCACCACATACACAACTAAGTGTTGGAAAAACAAAGGCTAGATGAAAAAAATAAGTAAACTAAGTTGATTCTCTCTTTCTTTCTCACGCTCTCTCTTAAAAAAAAAAAAGTGTTAGGGACTGACTTCCACTGCTAGAGCAGTGGCTCAGCAGTAGAGCACTTGGCTGGCATGCACAAGGACACAAGTTCAATCCCCAGCACCACATACACAACTAAGTGTTGGAAAAACAAAAACCAGATGAAACAATAAAGTTGACTCTTGCTCTCTCTCTCACTTTCTTTATATCTTTTTTAGGGACTGACTTCCTAAAGCCTTATCATCTGTTCTAGTGCCGGTTGGCAGAACTTAATGGGGGCTAGCTAGCAAAGCAGAAACGTGGTTTGTAGAGTTAAGTCCCAGTTTATAGTCTGGATCTGGAATGTCCCCCAAAAACTCACGTGTTGAAGGCTTGGCCCCAGGTAATGACATTAGTGGGAAGTAGTGGAAATTTTAGGAGATGGGGCCTCATTGGAGGAAGTAGGGCATGGTGATGTCCTTGAAGGTGTATCTTGTCCCTGGCCCCTCCCCTCTTTCTCTCTCTCTCTTTTCCTCTACCACGATGTACACTGCCTTACCACAGGCTCAAAAGCAGTGGAGCCAAGTGATTACGGATTGAAATCTATTATTATTGTTTTTTTGGTGGTACTGGGAATCAAACCGAGGGCCTCATGCATACCAGGCAAATGCTCTATCACTGAGTCACTTCTTCAGCCCTGAGTTGAAATCTTTGAAACCATGAGTCAAATAAACAAATCTTACCTCCTTAGTCGATTTTTTCAGATATTTTGTTATAGTAATGAAAAGCTGAGTAACACAAAATTGGTACCAGAAGTGGGGTAGTTGCTGTGACTGTACCTGACCATGCAGTTCAGAAGCCTTTGGAATTGGTTTGTGGGAGGAGTTTGGGAAGGTTTAGAAGAGCTGAATGGAAGATTCAGGTGTGAGCTTGGAAGTCCAGAAAGCAGATGGGAATGTAGACAGTAAAGAGGGCTCATGAAGTTTCAGATGGGAATGAGGACTCCTTCAGGAAGTGGAGAAGAGGCCATTTATGTTACACTGTCAAAGAACTTGTTTACATTTTGCTCAGGCCCTGAGACTTTGAGTGAGGATGTATTTAAAGGTGATAAACTAATTGATCTGGCAAAGGAAATCTCAAGGTAGCAAAGTATACAGGTGGTAGTATGGGTATTGCTGGCTTCTGTTAGATTTACAGTGAGAATCAAGAACAAAGAGCAGAGTGAAAGATCTGCAGAACTTGCAGTTTGATCAGAAAAGAAGTGCATATAAAATCAAGGCCTTACTGAAGAGATTAGCATGTTAAACGCAAGTCAAGTACTTTATACCAGGACAATAAGAAATATGCCTTGAGGGCATCCTGGGAATTGAACAGACCCCCCCCCCCTTGCAGATTCAAAGGTGTAAAAGTTTAAATTCCTTTGAAAGATTTTGCATCATTAAGAGAGCACTGGAGTGACAGGCTAACACAGGGTTTCCTAGGAAGTCGTTTTTCTCAGGATTCCTTTCTTCATGTTCAGCTGTTCATGCACTCAGACGTTGTGGCAAGGGGACTTGGCTACTGCTTTTGCTGGCAGCAGACCCTGATGTCATTCATGTGGTGCTGGTTTTGCAGACATGAAGAATGCAAGAGTTATGGTGTCATGGGGGTTCCATCTGGATTTCAAAGGAGAGCCTGGGAGGCTAGATGGTATGTGGCAGGGTTGGAGTACTTGCCGGCATCCCTGGAGAGGGCTGTGTGTGAAGCTGTGAGAGTGAAACAGAAGCTGCAGTGGAGACCCCAGGAAGTTAAATATGCCAGGAACATGGAATGTCTGCTGAGGAAAGCTGCAGGCAAGGACCAGAGCCAGCCCAAGTGAGCAATCCTATGGGCACTAGGTGCTAAAACTTTAGGGGCAGGGTTGTCCGTGCCCTTTGGAGTTTATATCATGCCACCATGTACATGGAACTACAGAATTCAATGTTTTCTCTGCTGAATTTTGCTCTTGCTTTTGTCTGGTCCTTTCTTATTTGTCCTTTTTGGAATTGGGATGCCTTCTCTGTGCCATTGTATGTTGGAAATATATAAATTGTATTTTGATTTTTTTTCTGTGATATCAGGGGTTGATCCCAGTAGGGTTCTACCACTGAGCTACATTGTCAGCCCTTTTTTTAATTTGGAGACTCAGTCTAAGTTGCCCAGTCTTCCAATTCTGTCTTCCCAAGTCCCTGACCATCCAGCCACAAAGTAGCTGCCCATACATCAATGTGACCCATCTCTTAGTCCAGACAATATATGAACTACTTGAGGTGGTTTCCCTTCGTTATTTTCTTTCAGGGACACTGTTGAGTAGGGTTAAAATCCTACTGCCATCTGCTTCTGGTATGGCCTCCAGAACCATCATTAGACCCCAAGAACTTCATGGAGGCAGCAGGTGTGAGAGGGAGATGGCAAAGGTGGAAGGAGAAGGTCTTGCTGTGCCCTTGTGGTTCCTGTTTGTATCCTGCGTACTTTGTTTCTGGGAGTGTTGTCCTAGAATGTTGCTCCTGTGCAGAAACTTTCCATGGCAGCCAAGGAATATAATTAGCAGCTTTTTAGCCTTTCAGAGTTACTCTCCTCCAAGACACTAGCAGAAGCACAAATGATTGTATACAAAGGTAGGATTGAGGCTGAGTGATAATAGCTTATTAACTGGCATTTTTAGTTTTTTTTTTTTTTTTAAGAATATAAAGGATCAGACTCTGAGGAAGGGAAAAAGTAGAGGGAATACAAAGTAATAGTTGTCAACCCTGGCTTCACAAGAGACTTAACTAGAAAACTTTAGAAATATACTTAAATTTTATATTAGAAAAAAACCTTTCTTTTTGTACCGGAATTGAACACAGATGCACTTAACCTCTGAGCCACATTACCAGCCATTTTTATTTTTTTATTTTGAGACAGGGTTTCATTAAGTTGCTTAGGGCCTCCCTAGGTTGCTGAGGCTGGCTTTGAACTTGTGATCCTCTGCTTCAGCCTCCCAAGTCACTAGGAAAATATGTAAAAAATACTAAAGTGTATACTATGAATATAAGTGTATATTACAAATGTTTAAATATGAAATATATTTATATATTCAAGTATATGTATGTCTGTATTTCGTCACATTTAAAAATATATAGATGCTTGGGTTTTTCCCTTAGAGATTCTGATTTAAATGGTCTGGTGTGGGACCTGGACATTAGTATTATTTATTTATTTATTTTTAAAGAGGGAGGGACAGTGAGAGGGAGAGAGATAAAAAGAGAATCAATTTCATTTAGCTTTTCATTTGGCTTTCATTGCTCTGACACTTTATTGTGTGCATGGTGCTGGAGTTTGAACCTTGGTCCTTGTGCATGCTAGGCAAGCGCTATAACAGCTGAGCCACCGCTCCAGCCGCCGTTAGTATTATTTTTGAAGCTTCCTAGGTGACTCTGATATGCAGCCTGAGTTGAGAACCACTAGTATAAAACAATAAAGAAGGCTGCAATCTTTTAGTCTGTATGTTCACACATAGTTTAATGGCAGAGATAGAAAAGATTGATGCTGCTTACATCAAGCAAGTCACAGCCCTGCACTGAGGTTGGCTGCAAGAGAGGTGAATTGTGAGTTGGTGGTGTCTTGTGGTCAGTGGTGCTGTCGTGTCTCCTCAGTCCTCGTCCAGCTTACGATGCAGCTGAAGCTGGAGCAGACCGTCTGTCATCTGCTGGATGAGTGCCACAAAGAGGTCAGTACACAGCTGTGGGTTCTTGAGGCCACACCAGACACTCAGCTTCTGTCACAACTGAATCAGTTCTGTAAAGAGAGAATGAGTCAATTTTATTTTTCTCATATGTTTCTTTTTTTGGTTGTTGTTTGTTTATCCTCCACTTAACTGTGTATGTGGTGCTTGGGATTGAAGGGGGAGTTGCTGAGTGCTGAGCCACCACTCTAGTCCCCAGCCAGTTCCTTTTTGAATAGATGGGGAGATTAACATCTGGAAAGGAAAAGGGACTTGCCTGAGGCCATCAAGTTGGTGGAAGAGCCAGGGCCTGGCGCTTCTGATCCTGCTCCCCACTCTTGGCAGCTCCCTTCCTTCTCCCTTCAATTTGCCAAATGCTACTTCCATAAGGCAAAGTTGCATCTTTCTGGTGTAATTATCCCATGGCCCATTCTTGGTATTTTCCTTAACACAATACAGATTTCCTTGATATAATTATCATGGAAATATGTTCACTATGTTTTGATTTAATGTTTTAATTTGACTTTGAATTGTATACATTGCTTTGTACTGAAGGTATTTTTTTATTAACATCTTAGTTAATCATTGGATGGGTATGCTTTCTTCATTATGGTAAAAAAAATCAATTAAACAGCAACTTTTATGTTATATTTAAGACGGAGGAATAGGGATGGAGCGTTAGCTCAGTGGTGTCATGCTTGCCTGGCATGAGCAAGGACACAAGTTTGAACCCCAGCACCATGTACACACTAAGTGTTAGAGCAAGGAAAACCAGATAAAAAACTAAATGAAGTTGATTTTCTCGTTCTTTCTCCCTCTCCCTCTATTTCTGCAAAGGAAAAAAAAAAGACTGAGGAATAATATTAGAATCACTATGTATTTTGCAAAAGAAAGATAAATGTTCAGGGCTAGAGAAGTGCTCAGTAATTACGACGCAAGCCTGAGCACACAGGTTCGAACCCCAGCACCACATACACAACGAAATGTCAGAGCAATGAAAGTCACATGAAAAACTAAATAAAATTGGGGCTGGAGTGGTGGCTCAGTGGTTTCAGCGCTTGCCTGGCAAGCATGAGGACCCGGGTTCAAATCCCAGCACCATGTACACAACTAAGTGTTGGAGCAACTAAGGGCATGTGAAAAACTAAATAAAGTTGTTTCTCTCTTTCTCTCTCTCACTTTCCCTCTCTCTTAAAAACAAAACTAAATAAAATTTATTCTTTCTCTCTCTCTCACTGTCCCTCTCTCTTTTTTTAAAAAAAAGTTCATTTTTTAAAGAAAGTTTAATTATAAATTATGTTTAAATTATTGCAATTACTTTGCTTGTGATTAATTATAAATCAGAGTGAATTTATAATTACATACATTAGTACTTATCATGATGTGCCATTTAACATTTATTGACTATTTTTTTTTGGTACCAGGGATTGAACCCAGGGGCACTTAACCACTGAGCCACATCCCCAGCCCTTTTTATTTTATTTTAGTTATTTTTTTAAAGAGAGAGAGGGACCGGGAGAGAGAGAGAGAAAGAATCAATTTTATTTAGTTTTTCATGTGGCTTTCATTGCTCCTATACTTTGTTCTATACGTGGTGCTGGGGTTTGAACCTGTGTCCTTACACATGCCAGGCAAGCACCGTAACCACTGAGCTACCACTCTAGCCCCCCCACCAGTCCTTTTTAAATTTGATTTTAAGGCAGGGTCTTGCTAAGTTGCCTTGGACCTCTCTAAGGCTGGCTCTGAACTTGTGATCACCCTGTCTCAGCCTCCCAAGTCACTAGGGTAACAGGTGTGCACCACCATGCCAGGCTTATTGAGCACTTTCTATATGCTAGGCACTGTTAGGTGATTTGTTTATTTATTATTTTTAATACTGGTGATTGAAACCAAGGGTGCTTTACCACTGAGCTATATCCCCAGTCTTATTTATTTATTTAAGAGAGAGGGAGAAAGAGAATCAATTTTATTTATTTTTCCAGCTGACCTTGGTTTCTCTGACATCTAGCTATATGTACGTGGTGCTGGGGTTTGAACCCGGGTCCTTGTGCTTTGCCAGGCAAACTCTCCAACCACTGAGCATCCACTCTAGTCCCTTATGTTTTATTTTTATTTTTATTTTTAAAGAGAGGGAAAGGGGTTGGAGCAGTGGCTCAGTGGTTACTGCACTTGCCTGGCATGTGCAAGGATTTGGGTTCAAACCCCAGTGCCACTTACACAACAAAGTATCGGGTCAACAAAAGCCACATGAAAAAACTAAATAGAATTGATTCTCATTCTCTCTCTCTCTCTTTCTCTCTCACTGTCCCTCTCTTTAAGAAAAAAAAAGGAGAGGGAGAGAGGAAGAGGGAAGAAAATCCATCTTATTTAATTTTTCATCTGGCCTTTGTTTCTTTGACACTAAGTTGTGTATGTTGTGCTGGGGTTTGAACTTGGGTCCTTGTGCATGCCAGGCAAGTGCTTGAACTGCTGAGCCACCCATGCCAGTTCCCTTATTTTTAATTTTGAGACAGGGTCTTGCTAAGTTGCTGAGGGTTCTGGTAAGTTGCTTAAACTGGCTTTGAACTTGTGATCCTCCTGCCTCAGCCTCCCCAGCTACTGGGATTATAGGTGTGCACCACTGTGCCCCATGCTGAGAGGAATTTAAGTCAGCATCTTTCCTCTGGGAGTTCCCAGCTTATTGAAGGAGATGGACACTTAACTATAGAAGCCGCTTGTGATGAGAGACATGCATAGTACAGGCACTGGGGTGGGTAGGACAAGATCAGTTTTGGTGGGTGATCTATCATGATTCTAACTGACAGCAGAGCGTATTCCCTTTCTGTAGCTGTGTAACATGCCCTCCATGCGAGGCAGCCTGGCAGTTCTGACTCTTCTTGGCAAGTTGGTGGATGCCATCCCTGCCTTGGCAGAGAAGCTTGTAATGGAGTATGGTAAGTGACCTGTGGGGAACAGTAGTCCCTACCCTTTGCCTGCTTTCTTCACACTGCCATCTGGGTGGCCCAGTCACTGCATTCCCCTGGAAAGTCATTGCTTTTCTTCTACAGCCTTCAGTTTTCCATCTGCAACATGTACTCCACATTGGACAATTTGAAAGAGGGCTAATTTTTAAATCTAGTCTTGGGAAAGTACATTCGTTCTTTTAACACAAACTAATACTTACTATGACCTTCCTTTTGAGTGGAGGGAGGAATTCTGGAATATAGAAGCACTTCCCTTTTATCATTGAAATGAAAATAAATATCTCATGGAGGACTTATACACAGGTAAATCACTTAACTTCCCTAAATTTTGTTTCTTTTTCTTTAATTTTCATTTTGGTTTTCACCTGATGAAGCACTCAGAAAGCATTTATTGTGGGGGTATAGGGAACTGACTCACTTGTGCTTCCTTTGGCCATGGACAATATAAGATTGGTTTCTCCCTGTTCCTTGTTTTCTGGACAGGTGGCCTGATGGAGCATCTGCTGAGAGGCTTGGTATACCCCAATGAAGGGGTCCAAGCCTCTGTCTGTTACCTGTATGGGAAGCTATACTCCTCACCAAAGGCAGCTGAGATGCTTTCAGGCCATTTCCGGGAGAAGCTATGTCCTCTCTTCCTTTCTACCCTGGACAGTGCCCAGACTAAGGAGCTCCAGATCAACTGTTTGGGTGAGACATAGGGTTGGAGAAAAAAAGAACAAGTTTTTGAGCTTTTTGGGGTAGAAGAGATAAGATGCACAGACTGAAAAATGCCTAGAGTCGGTGTGGCATCTTCAGAATGTTGCCCTTGAGACAAAGAGGAAGGAAAGTGGGACATCGGTTTTTCTGTTCCAGGTCTTTACTGCCTGTCCTGGTGCATCCTGTACTTGCTGCCAAGTAAATCTTAACACTACACAGCTTGTACGGTCACTTGCCTCGTCAGAAAAATCTTCCATTGTCCCATCTGGCCTCCAGGGTAGAGGCTGGGTTTCTCTGCTTCTTATTCAAGGCTGTTCAGAGCCTCAGTATCAACTTCCAACCTCTTGTTCTGCTACTTTCTTAGGTAAAGACAAAAGAACTATCAAATGCTTTTGATGAGGGAGCTTCCATATTTCTATTTCTATTTTATTTATTTATTTTTTTTTGGTAATAGGGATTAAACCCAGGGCTTTGCACATGCTAAGCATGTGTTCTACCACTGAACTAAACTATACACCTAACTCTGGTTTTCATAATTTATTTAAAGCAGATGGGCACTGTGATTGGTGCTCTGTTTCAGAGCGGGAGCTATGGGGAAAAGCTTAGTCTTACGTATAACATGTTTTTCACAATTTGGTTTAAGAGCTCTGTAATGACCAGTCCAACCATACATAGTGACCATCATTCTGGGTCAGGCTCTGTGTTGGGCTCTTAGGTCACAAAGATGATCAGACCCAACTTCAGTTCTTGGGGGAACTTGTAGACCAGTGTAGACGGCAGACATGGACAGTCCAGCTTGGTGAGTGTTGTCACCAAGGTAACACCTGAATATGTAGTATTTTGGAATAGGGTTTATAGAGTTTAAAGGGGTAAGTAAGTGCTCTAAGTTGAGGCCCTGATTGGTCACCGAGCTAGCCAGTACATAGCAGAGGCAAGTCTCAGCTTCATCAGCTGCAAAGTCCCATTTTAAATACCATCTCTTCTCTGGAGCCTTTCTTTCTTGCCCTTGACCCACAGCCAGGTGTTTTTTGAACCATCAAGTGCTGTGAACCTAATATTCTGTTATATATTATCTTATTCATTTATCATTAAAATCCAAGATCCTTCTAAGCTTTGTGATCTAATCCTTACTGAGTTCTTACCTCTTCTTATTCTGCACTCACAACAGCCTTTCTAAACCAAATGTATCTCCAGGAACATACTAGACTCCCCTGCCTTCTTCTTCTTCTTCCTTTTTTTTTTTAAGGGAGGGAGAGAGTGTGAGAGAGAGAAAGAGGGACACTGAGAGAGAGAAAGAGAGAATCAATTTTATTAGTTTCTCATGTGGCTTTTGTTGTTTTGACACTTTATCATGTATGTGGTGCTCAGGTTTGAACCCGGGTCTTTGTGCATGCCAAGCCAACACTTTAACCGCTGAGCTACTGCTCCAGCTCTCCTGCCTTCTTATACTCTTCTTTTTGCTCAAAAGTTGGCTCTTACTCCAGCTTCTCATCCTTCAAGATTTATTCAGATGCCCTCTCTTTCCAGAAGCCTTCCCTAAGACCTCAGGCTGGGTTAGATGCTTCTGATTTCCCACAGTCCTCTGAGCTTTTTTTGATAATATTTAATATTAATGTTTAATATTCTGACAAGCAATGTCTGCTTACCTGTTAATTAAATTGTGTATTATGCAGAATGCTTTGGTGTTGCCCATGATTTCCAGCATAAGAATCAGAATCCCGAACCTTGCTTACATGGGCTTTCATAGTATAACTACTTCTCAATCTGGACTTCTCTACTACCAATCACTGTGACTATTTTTTTCTCTCAGTTTCTGGAATGTTGTTCCCTCCACCTTCTCCCTTCACATAGTTTCACCTACTTATCCTTCAGGCTCAGCCTTAACTTGCTGGTGGAGGCTTTAATGATCCCCATGCTAGGTAGATCCTCTTGTATACACTTTCGTAAGCCTGGCTATTCATTCTCTGTACCATTTGACAAAATTGTTAAGTAATTGTTTGTGTGATGTTTTTGCTTTTGTTTGTTTTTGAGATGGTGCTGTGTTATGTTGCCCAGGCTGACCTTTAAGTTCCTGGGCTCAAGCAATCTTCCTGCCTCAGCCTCCTGAGTAGCTGGGGCTGCATGTGTATACCAGGGTGCTCAGCTTTGTGTCACTTTTTTTTTTTCAGGGGTGGAGGAAGGTACTGGGACTTCAATGCAGGGATGCTTAACCACTAAGTTACATTCTTAGCCCTTTTTATTTTTTATACTGAGACAAGGTCTCAATAAGTTGTTCAGGGCCTCTCTAAGTTGCTGAGACTGACCTCAAACTTGCAATTCTCCTGTCCAGCCTCCTGAGTAGCTGGGATTACAGGCATGTATCACTACACCCTACTTGTTCAAATATATTTATTGAGTTCCTGGTATGTGTCAAGAACTATGTCAGGGGACTGGAGTGGTGTGGCTCAGCGGTTACATTGCTTGCCTGGAATGCACAAGGACACGGGTTTGAACCCCAGCACCACAGACGCAATGATGTATTGGAGCAATGAAAGCCACATGAAAACCTAAATAAAATTGCTTCTCTTTCTCTCTCACTATCCCTCTCTCTCTTAAAAAAAGAAAAAAGATAACTTTGTCAGGTGACAGATGATGTTGTGGCAAAACTGATCCTATCTTTTCCCCTGTGAAACGGAGTTCAATAGGGTGATTGGGGCTTCGTTTGTCTTGCTTACTATTGAATCCCTAAACCCGTAGACCTAGACTTAGTAGGTTCTCCTTAGAAAGAAAACTAGTACTTAAGGACTTGAAACGTTGTTCATTTTTTTATTTTTTAAAAATTTTATCTAAACATTGTTCATGTCTATGGAGACCCGAAGAAGTTTCTCAGGGCTATCTTGGGAGTACTCCAGCTGTCTCCTCATTTCTCAACCTCTTTGCTTCCTAGGTTTGCTGAGGCAGCTGCTGAAGTATGATCTCTTTGTGTCCATGATCATGAACAAATCTGCAGTAGCAGAAAGTTCTGAGAGTGTTGAGGGGCCGCCAAGAGAAACTTCACTGCCTTTGGTGCTCAAAAAGGTAGTTGTCTTGTGTTTCCTGGTCTCTAGGTTCAATAACAAGGGAACCCAGGTGCTTCCTGGGCCCGTCCCCATCTGTCACTCCTTTTATCCAGCATTTCCAAAGAGTGTTTTCTTATTGGCCAAAGTAAATATGCTATTAGAAGACTCAAAGAAAGTTTCTTTTCTGTTGTAAATTGTTATTTGGCATCTTTCCCTTCACATCTGAGCTGCCTAAAAATGGAGAATAGATACACACAGAAACAAAGCCACCTCAGTTGCTTTAGGGCTAAGTTCCTCAGCTTGGTTACCGAAAGTCCTTTATCTGGACCCTGCTCATCCTTTGAGCCTGTTTACCTGTGCTACCCAGCATCCTAGCTATAAGCAGCTCCTCCTGGGCCCACTTGTGCTGTGCGATGCTCTTCCTCTGCCTGTGGAGGAAATCCTCTCACTGTCTGTTGATCTGATTCTGCCTCAGGCCTGTTGGGCTCCCTTATTACTCTGGCTCCTTCAGGCAGAATGTGGCCTCTGTCACAGTGTGTGTCTCACCATATTGTGATTGGCTGATTTGGAGCTTCTTCAGAGCAGTGCCTAAATTTGATGTCCCTCTCCCCAGTGGTCAGCACAGGGTGTGGCAGAGCTGTGTACCCTCCTGTGATGGCAGGGGTTGGTTGACCAGCGGTAGGGCTCATCTGTAAGAAGGAGGGGGAGCTCTGCTCAGAAATGATGAGGGGTCAGTTGGGGGTAGATAAAAAAGCAGACTGCTCCTCCTTGTGTCCCTGGGACGCCCCTAGAACAGTCCACGCAAGGCCTGAATATCCAAAAACAGGAAAGTTTGTACCAGGTCCCTGTGCTCATTTTTCTGCTTCCATCTAGGAGTTCCTGTTATCAAGTGGTTAAACATTTGAACCTGTGTCCAACAGGGACTCAAGGACTTAAGAAAAGGGTCTTTTGGCCTCACAGTGCACCAAGACAGTGTGGTGGTAGCAGTGGCAAAGACTGAAGAACACATTTTCCTAGGTCAAGATAGCTGTAGAGACAGGAATATTGGCTTAGGGGTCCTCCCCTCCTTTCATACTTTGAAACTCTTATTCCATTGGCAACTTTGGATGATTAGGGTTTATTTTATAATAGCCACTAGTAGGATTGGAACTGAGTGGACTGAGTGAGGAACTTGTGTTGGTGCAAAATTTAAGTGGGTACTAAAAAATAGCAATCAAGGTAAATGATAGTTTTATTTTTTTAAGAGAGAAGGACAGCGAGAGAGACAGAGAAAGAGACAAACAACTTTATTTAGTTTTTCACATGGCCTTAGTTGCTCCAACACTTAGTTGTGTACATGGTGCCGGGATTTGAACCCGGGTCCTCGTGCTTGCCAGGCAAGCGCTGAAACCGCTGAGCCACCGCTCCAGCCCCAATGATAGTTTTAAAAATGCAAAAATAAGGGGCTGGAGAGGTGGCTCAGCAATTACAGTGCTTGCCCGGCATGTGTGAGTAAGTGGGTTCAGACCCCAGCACCACGTACACAACGAAGTGTCTGAGCAATGAAAGGCACATGAAAAAATAAATAAAATTGATTCTGTTTTTTCTCTCTCTCTCACTATCCTTCTCTTTTTTAAAAAAAACATATTGATGAATAAAGTATCAACATTTTAAGTGAAGATAGCGTCAGCATGTATCTTTATACTTTCATTTCAGTGAAGATAATGTTAGCATATATGTGTATACTTTCATTTTGGCATTTTTGTAATCGCCAGAGTCTAATGCTATTCTTTTGTGCATTTTGATGATGATCAAATTTTCTCCCAGAATTCATGCTTTAGGAATAGTTTGTCAATCTTTGTGTTCCTGCTGTTCCAATATTGATTCCTTCATTTTGTCAGACACCTACCAGGCACTAATGTGATGCCTCACTGATCATGTTAGGCACTGGGAACATCATGGTATATAAACAAGGTTTTTGCCCCAGTACAGTTTACAGCCCAATGAGGAAGGCAGTTAATAAACAAGCGAATGAACAACCAAAGTAATTACAGATCATGATAAGTGCTAGGAAGGAACTAATAGGACCTGGTAGTAGTGGAAAAAGCCATTTACAGGGTGGGTGGTCAGGCAGGGCTTTTTGGAAGGGGTTTTGTGGAAGCTGGCAGTTGAAGAATTAATAAGTGATGTGGAGAGTGGGCAGAAAGCCCTTAAGGCAGGAGTAGCAAATAAAGGCCAGGAGAAGGGAAGCCCTCAGTGAGTTCTGGAAACAGATGGAGCTGATGGGATGGATGGTGGGCAGGGGGTGAGGTGAAGTGGCACAGGATGAGGCTAGGGATTAAGCAGAGCAAGTCATGGAAGCCCTGGTAGATCATGGTAATTAGAGTTTTGTTTGTTTGTTTTTCCCTTTTGGTACTGGGAACTTAGCCTAGGTATGCGTTATCACTGAGCTATATCCCTAGTACTTTTTTTTTTTTTTTTTGAGATGGGCTATCTATTGCTAAGTTGCTTAGGGCCTCATTAAGTTGTTGAGGCTGGGCTTGAACTTGCAATCCTCCTTCCTCAGCCTCCCGAGTGGCTGGAATTATAGGCATGTGCCTCCACATCCGGCTCTGATGGGAGATATTTTACCATCAATGGTGTGTCATAGTTTAATGGGTACCACTTTTTCTTAAGAAAATGCGGGCCAGGTATAGTGGTGCACACCTGTATGCAGACCCTGTCTCAAAGTAAAAAAAAAAAATTTAAGAATGTTTAGTACAGGGGCTGGAGCGGTGGCTCAGCGGTTTCGGCGCTTGCCTGGCAAGCATGAGGACCCGGGTTCAAACCCCAGCACCACATACACAACTGAGTGTTGGAGCAACTAAGGCCATGTGAAAAACTAAATAAAGTTGTTTCTCTCTTTCTCTGTCTGTCTCACTGTCCCTCTCTCCTTAAAAAAAAAAAAAAATGTTTAGTACAAAAAAGAAAGAAAGAAAATGTGCTACATAGAATAGCAGTTTCCCTTACATCAATAACATCTTTTTTTTTTTAAGAGAGAGGAAGAGAGAAAGAATCAATTTTATTTATTTTTTTCATCTGGTTTTTGTTTCTCTGACACCTAGTTGTGTATGTGTTGCTGGGGTTTGAACCTGGGTATTTGCCTCTGAGCCACTGCTCCAGCCCCCATCAATAACCTCTTAATGTAAAATATAGCGTATTATTTCTTTTAGAAAAGAGATTAAGGGGGGCTGGAGTGGAGGCCCAGCAGTTGGAGCGCTTGCCTGGCATATGCGAGGACCTGGGTTTGAACCCCAAACCACATACACAACTAAGTGTCAGAGAAACAAAGGCAAGATACAAATAAATAAATAAGTAAATAAACATGATTCTACCTTTCTCTCTCTCGTTCTGTCTTTAAAAAAAAAAGAGACACCAAGATAGTGATTAATATATATCTATCCATTTATTTTTAGTTTATTCTTCTAAAGAGAAAGGGACAGAGAGAGAGAGAGAGAGAGAATCAGTTTTATTTAGTTTTTCATTTGACTTTCATTGCTCCGACACTTGATTGTGTACATGGTGCTGGGGTTCGAACCTGCGTACTCATGCATGCCAGGCAAGCTCTGTAACTGCTGAGCTACTGTTCTAGCCCCCCATTTTTATATTTTAATTTGAGTCAGGTTCTTGCTAAATTGCTCAGGGCCTCTAAAATTTTAATAGGGGAGGAACCTCAGTTTGGGAGGACTTGTATATTTCAACTTGACTAAATTAGATTTCTTAGCTCTGCGACCTTTCAGCCGCGTGGCCTGGAGTAAGCAACTTAACCCTGTAAAGGTCCCCAATACAATCTCTGGGTGAGATGATTCACTAGGGCTCAACATATAGTTTACACCATGCAATGCTTTAGTACAGGGAAAGGATACACAGAGAAATCAGCAAAAAGAAAAGGCACATGGTATGAGATCTGGGTCAACCAAGCCAAGATTCTGGAGTCCTCTCCTAGCGGGCACACAATGCGTGCAATTCCTCCAGCAGTGAATTGTGACAACACGAGTGCAGCGTTGTCTACTGGGGACGCTCATCAGATTCTCAGGGCCCAAGGTTTTTTGGGGGGCTGGCTGGTCATGAATGTACCCTCTGCCTTGCAAATACCAGAATTCCAGGCTCCTGGGTGGGAAGCAGGTGCTCCCTGTATACTACAGTGTTTGTACCAATGGTAGTCATGTACTCTCATCAGTTCTGGGAGTGGTAGGAACCCTCCTAAAATCCAAGTTCCCAAATCAGCCCAGGTTCAGTCCTGCAGACAGGCCTGTCTAAGGATAACTTCTTCAGACCTGCTTGTTAACTCTTTTATATATACTTGGTAAAGTGAAGGTCATAGTGGAATCTTCCCTTCTTATGTCTCAGGATTGTTGCAGAGGTTAAAACCAGATGAGGGCTGTGAAAGCCTGAGTACTACGTGGTGGTGGTTACGGGGTTCTTTACGTGGCATTGCGAGCTTTTGTTCTGTTTCTCATGTGTGCTCTTCACAGAGACTCCTTTCTAAAATCCATTCTCCTGGGTGCCAGGTGCCATGTAGTATAGGAGCAATCAGAGGTGAATTAGGTTCCTGCCCTCAGGCACAAGGGCTGGGTCCACTGGTGCTGTCAGTGGTGTGACTGGGGTTATTTTGTTTCTCCAGTTTCTGCTCTCCAGAGATGAGACTCTGCAGGTGGCCAGTACCCACTGTATAACTGCAGTGCTGGTCCACTGCCCAGTGAGGCATGCCCCAGCCTTCATCCACGCCGACATCCCAGGTAGGGAGGCCCTCCAGCCTTCTCCTCCTTGGACCCCACACTTTTGATTGAAGCTCTGAGGGTCACTGCAGTGAGAGCAGTCCTGTCAGGGGATCTTTGGTAGCTCATATGCAAGAGATGGGATGGGAACAGGGTCAGTTGTATGTGGGGTGGGTTTCATAACTCCTGTATCCTCTTGCTGTAGATGTTTTGTATGACCTTGAGTAATTTGTTACTGATCTTTGTGATTGATTTGACTTTGTAGGAATAATGTCTAGGATGGGGGGGCTAGAGCGGTGGCTCGGTAGTTAGAGTGCTTGCCTGGCATGTGCAAGACCTGGGTTCGAATCCCAGCACCAAATAGACAACTAAGTGTTGGAGAAACAAAGGCCAGATGGAAAAATAAATAAAATTCAGTGTCTCTCTCATCTCTCCCTCTCTCCTAAAAAAACAAAACAAAGCAAGCAAACAAAAAACCCCAAAACCTAGGGTGGGGTAGAGGAACGATCTGCAGATCAGGAAGGCAAAGAGAACTAATGTTTCTCTAGGACCTGTTAGGAACCAGGAGACATGCCCTGAGGTACTTGCAAATGTTACCACATTTAATTCCTCATCTTTAAATTTTATTTTTGGTGGCGTCATGCCTTGTGCATTCTACCTCACTGAGCTAAATCCCTAGCCCATCTTTGTTATTTTACAGATAAGCAAATTGATTTTTCCTTTGAGAAAAGACACAAATTTATTATGTACATGAAGGTAGTCACATAGCGTAATCACTATGAGCCCAATAGGGGATGTGGGAGTACGTGGAATGAATACTATCTTGAGGGTTTGTAAAGTATTGAGGGGAAACGAGGCTCTGACAAGGGAAAGTACAAGGCTAGTTGGTCATGGCAGAGGTAGGCTATAAAACAGGTTCCTCTGACTGGAAGAACTCTTCTGTATCATGCTGTTGCCATCCTGAGAATTAGGAGACCTAAATTCCAGTCCTACCTTTGCCACTACCTGTGCCTCTCTCTGGCCTGTTTTTCCATATGTAAAAGAGAAGAATTTGGACCAGAACACTGAGGACACTTTCCAGTTTTCTCTGTGAATTGGTAACCATGGAGAGGGTATGTGAACCAAAGCAGCGTCGGGAGTACGATGCTGAACGCATGCAAGACCTTGCACCAGTTAAAGGGCATGTTCTCATGGGTGTCCTTGTTATTTTCTCCCCCTTTCTCTGACCAGAGTTCCTCTTTGAGCATCTTTCCTCTTCCAGCGAAGTGCTCATCTGGTCCAGCTACAACTGCCTGATACTCCTGGCAGAAGAGCCACTCTTCTTTTCCAAGTGTCACACGGTGTATGGTTGGTAGTGTGGGTCCTGTGTTAGCTCTGGGTCTGGTGGACAGACGGTTGAAGTTGCTAGCAGCAGCAGAGATGGGGGGCTGGCCTCTACCTTGGAGGAGAGCACTGGGTCTGAACATTTCCATTAGCTCAAGCTCATTACCAGCTTCATTATGCAAGCACTGATACCCAAATGGTTCTACTGTTCACTGATCGGCAGAAGCATGTTGAAATTCTTCAGCAAGTGAAGGGTCCTCCAATTAGCTGTTAAATGAATCCCTGTTGCACATTAAAGACAATTCTAAACAATGTCACTCTGCCTTAGATTCAGTTCCTTAAATGTCCCAGATATCTGTCCATGTAGTTAGTCCCTAAGTTTTGTTAATTTATCCTTTCTGTTTCTTGAAACTGTCCCTTCCCCTTCCATAGTGATGATGCTGTCCTTGTTGGGACTTTTTATTATCACATATGGATTTTTAGAGGGGGAACATTCAATCATTCATTTTATATTCCATCTTCCTGCTCCATGCCAGGCACCAGGCTGGGACCTGGAGATTTAGGAAGGCATGTAACATGGCCCTTGCCCCCAGAAAGTGGAGAGGGATTTGTGAACAGGCAGTTTCATCACAAGCTAATTACAGCTCTGCTAAAGGGAAGCACAAAGACTGGGAGCTCAGGGGAAGTTCACAGCTTCTGCCTGAGTGGATCAGGGAAGGCTTCCTGGAGTAGCAGAGATTCAACCTGATTCTTCAAAGAGGAATGGGAGAATGTCAAATAGAGACTAGGTAGCTTGGTCAGAAGGCATTCACCACCAAGGCCTGTGCTATGGCTTGTGGGGTGGAGGAGACAGAGATGAATCGGATGAGAACCTGCCCTTGAAGATCTCACAGTTGGGTCTCAGGGGCTCCACCTCTTCAGGGGTCCTCCATGAGGGGCCTCCAGCCAGCAGGTGCTGTCCAGAGCATGTCACCTCTCTTGGGTGGGTGGTGAAGGAACTGCAGAGGACTGAACCCTGGCCTCTGGCATGTCATCTTGGATTAGGGATTGAGGCTGTGGTGAGGAGCCTACAGGGAAGCCTGAAGCTGACCAACACAGAACTGCACAAACAGGGCCTGCTGCTGTTTGCTGAGATCCTGACTCGGTGAGCAGAGTGGGATAGCATCATGCCCACAGGGGTCAGACCGGAGAAGTGAAGGCCAGCAATAGGGTTTTACCTATTTGCTTCTCATCTACCATTTCTCAGGCAGCCAGAAGAGATCAGGCTGTTCACAAGCTCAGCCATGTGTGGGGATGCTGGCCGTGCTCTCCAAGAGGCAGTGAGCAGCCCTGTGCTGGAGGTTGCTGCTGAGGCAGTGAAGGCCACTTCTGCTTTTCTGAGGTGAGAGACCCTGCAAGGCTGAACTTTCCACCCATGCATGCTCCCAGGCCTGTGAAAGCCAGGTGGCTTGGGAGTGACAGGCCTGGAAAGTATGTGAAACTTCAGATTAAAATCATGTTTCCTTGCCTTCCTTTTGTCTCTTTTCTACTTATCTTTTTATTTCTTCTATCCTGCCTCTGGTTCATAATGAAAAGGATCAGCTCTCTAATCCCGTCTCTACTTCCTACAGGAAACTAATTTTAACTCACTTTGGTTTAGTTCTGGTTATTTTTTTCCTAAATGCTGTTTCTTAATTTGCCAGTTTAAGATATTATTCATTGACTTTCTAGTAAGAAAGATCAAGATTAAGTAGCTTTCTCCTTTTTGTCTTCTCTACATCTTGTCATCTTTGTTAGTTAATATTTTATGTCCTTAAGCCTTTAAATAATATACTTAAAGCTTTTATTTCCTGTTCCCTCAACTTGAAGTGGTATCTCTGGACTCCCATTCATTTAGCATCCCCCATCTTCCATTCCCTCTTCTTCCCCCCTTTCTAATTCTGCTGTACTTTTCATTTACCTTGTAAAGGTTGTTAATATTTATAGTCTCCATTGTAACCATATTTAAGTCTGTGATTTGACTCCAGCTTGGTTCTAAAAATTGAACTGAAAAAGTAGCATTTACATTACAATGACTTCAGTCTGTCTCTCTTCGTTCTTCCCTGGATTTGAATCTCTAAATCTGGGATATGAATCCCAGGGTAGATGAGATGAATAACCCACAGGGTATCAAAGGTGCAGAATAAGAACAGGTCAATCTGGGATTCCCTTTAAGAGCTGGAATTCTCTCAGGAAGTGGGTGCAAAGGGAACAGAAGCACATTATAGACAGGTGGTGATATTTGAGCTGTGCTAGGAAAGATGAGGGAGATCTGGGTTTTTAGGGTTAGCAGGAGCATGTGGGTGGGAAAGCATAGGGGTTATTTAGGGTACAGTAGCCAGTTTATCCAGCACTGTACATGAAGGGGGTTAGTGCCTGAAGAGGCTGGAAAGCCGCTTGAGTTAGAATTGTGGAGAGATGGGGAGAGGGTGGGTTTTAATCCTTCGATGCTTTTACTTTTTTTTTTTTTTTGAGATACTGGGGATTGAACCTAGGGGTTCTCTACCACTGAGTTACACCCCCAGTTCTTTTTTATTTTGAGACAATGTCTTACCAAGTTACCAAGGGTGGTCTCAAAATTTGAGATTCTCCTGCCTCAGCCTCCAGAGCAGCTGGGATTATAGGTACGCGCCATTGATCCCAGACAGATGATTTTATTTTTGACTTTAACTTCCCAGAATGTTTACTATGGTGGTCCCTTTGAGGTGTGGTGGTTCATGGTTTCTCTGGGAAGGACAACTAAAAGAAGAATGAGAAGTTAAAACTGCTGAAAAACAAATATTTAAGTATAATGGAACCAGGGTTTGATGATTTGTAGTATAGGAACTTAGACCTTCCAAGATAGGCTTGGTGGCATGCACCTGTAATACCAGCTACTTGGAAGGCCAAGGCAGGAGGATCACTTGAACCCAGGAGTTCAAGGTTCAAGACTAGCCTGGGCAACATAGTGAAATCCTGTTCCCCACCCTGACCTCCCCCCAAAAATGGGAGAGAGGGAGAGAGAGAGAGAGAGAGACTTAGAGTTTCTATAAATGAAGAAGGAAAGAGACAATCAAGACTAAACTAGATATAGTTTACTGAGAACCTATTAGAAGGCTCAACAAATCACTCTTAGTATTCAAAATAGACCCAGGGAGGGGCTGGAACAGCAGCACGGCGGTTGGCACTTGCCTCGGATGCACAATTATGCTAGTTCAAACCCCAATACCACATACACAACAAAGTTTCAGAGGAATGAAAGTCATGAAAAACTAAATAAAAATTGCTTCTCTCTCTCACTCTCACTTTCACTGTCCTCCTCTCTCTTTAAAAAAAACAAACAAACAACCTAGCGAACCAAGGAAGGATCAAAGATGATAGAGGAAGAGTGCATTTTCCAGTTACTCAATGGCTTGGGATTCAAGCAGTAGTAGTATTGCTTTTCAGCAAGTAAAAAAAAAATTTTGGGGTTGGGGATTTAGCTGAGTGGCAGAGCGCTTGCTTACCTAGCATGTGCAAGGCCTGAGTTCGGTCCTCAGCCCTAAAAAAAAAAAATTTATTGGTTTAGCATAGTCTTACACATTGGAGGGAATCATTGCTACATATTCATGCATACATAGGTATTGATAAAGTAAGTTAAGCACGATCCTTGTCCAGGATCTCCCCCCTTCACCCATTCCCCATCTCATGTAATTCTCCCATGTTATAGATAGAAATGAGCATATGCACATATATTAATTATTAGCATTTCTGGGTTTATATGCCTGCTTGAGAATAGTTTGGCTTCTCATGGGAATGGAGAGCAAGTAACATTCTTAAATCTGGGTCCTGGGATTCCATTTGAAATATCCCAAAAGATGCATGCACATTAACCTAGTCCATTAGGAGATGGACCAGGAGGATCTTAAGTTTGAGGCCAGCCTTGGAAGCTTAGCAAGACCCTGTTTCAAAATAAAAAATTAAAAAGTGTTGGGGGGTGTAGCTCAGCAGTAAAGAATCCCTGGGTTCAATCTCTAGGATAAAAAAAAAATCTCCCCAAAGAAAATGTCAGCCCTCAGAAACTAGACATGCATTGTACATATGGTCATGGGGTAGTAAACCAGCTCAAACAAGAAACAGGTCATGTTGGCCTTATCCTGCAGTTCCAATTGGCAATGCCTTACTGTGCCTGAGACTGCAGGAGAAACCCATCATCACAGTTATGAACACTCATCCATCTCTTGCCAGAAGCACAGTCCTAAATGATTTTTGACTTCCCACTTCAGAGATCTATTCACATGGCTTTTTCTCCAGACTCTGAACACCTGCTGCCTCAGATACACCTCCAGCATCAAACCTTATGTATTGGCTGTGAGGAAAGCAGAAGGAAATGGCCATTATTAGAACTGATCCTCAAAACAACTCCATTTAGCAGATTCCTATGGACCAACAAAGCAACAATCCAAGTCAAACAGGGTTCTATGCATGTGCTTTGGCCTCCTCAGAGGGAACTCAGGTTGCCAGCACCAGTAAGAAGCAGCACTGCAGTCATACCGTGCCCCTGGCAGAGATCAGCTGGCACCCTGGAACCGTTTAAGTAACACAAAGAAGAGGCCTATGCAATCAGCCCCCACCCATCTGAACACTTTACTGTAGTAGGGTTTGCTGACAAATTACACCTTATGAATGTACTCATAGATGATATGCTTCTTTCAGAGAGCTCAATGTCAGAGGTAAAAACTACTGGAAGTAAAGGTCCAGTTTCTTTGAAAGCCAGAGTTCAAATATGAAGAGCTAACCCTGAGGAGATAGAACCAACTTCTGTATTTAGCATCAATTTGCAATGTATCCAACTTTGTTTAAGTAAAGTGGCCTCTTTGGTTAGACTAGTCAATGACTCTTGTGTCCTCTGAATCTATAGAATACGAGGGTTCAAATAGGCCCTAAGTGTTACCTTTTGGGGCTGGAGCGGTGGCTCAGCGGTTTCGGCGCTTGCCTGGCAAGCTCAAGGACCCGGGTTCAAACCCCAGCACCACGTACACAACTAAGTGTTGGAGCAACTGAGGCCATGTGAAAAACTAAATAAAGTTGTTTCTCTCTTTCTCTGTCTCTCTCACTGTCCCTCTCTCTTTAAAAAGAAAGAAAGTGTTACCTGTCCACATTTACCCTGTATGCATGATGATTAAATTTCCAAAAGTAGTTTTCCAGTCTTTGCTTCTAATCTCACAGAATGGGGAACTCACTTCACCCCAGATAGTTCCCTCTACCTTTACAGAGTTTCAGCTCCAGAACATATTGAAATAAAATCTGGATCCTGATAACATTTATTTATTAATCCTGACTTTCTCCATTGAGGTAACAGAATAAGGTTGGTCTATCTTCCCAGGAAAGCTTATCACTTGACAGCAGTGGCTATTGCGTCTGTTGATGCATCTTCTAGAGAGTTCTAGAGAGTGTTGCTTTCACTAGGAGGCTCTTTGAGGTTAGAAAGCAGTGTCCTCATTAACAGTAATTATAACCTAACTGATATTGGTAAGAGCTTGCTATGTATTGAAACTGTGCTAGGTGTTTGGCATGCTAGCTGATTTGATCCTCAGAATCTTTCTATTAGCAGAGTGCCCTTAACCCCCATTTCATAGATGAGGAAACTAATGTGTAGGGAGGGTAGGAATGTGCAGTCCTGTAACCATAGAAGGACTGGAGCAAGGATTTTTATCAGGTAAGACCCCATGTTCTGAACCACCACACTGTCTTTTGTTTCTCAAGAGCCAGGGAGAATCTTGGGTGTTCCTTACCTCTCCCTGAGCCTGCTCTTGTCTCTCTGGATGCAGGAAGGACCATCAGATTGCTCCACCTGTGCAGTATAGGACCCTGCAGGCCCTGCTTGAAGCGATGCTGAACCGGTGTGCAGAGTTTTCCCAGACCCCCTTGAACAGGAGGCCCCTGGTCAGTGCATTGTAACTATTATGTTTTCAGAAAGATAATTAGTGCATTGCCTTATTTTGGTATGCTACTTTAGGTTTTTTTTTTTGTCTTGTGCACACACTTACAATGAAATGTTATTTTTTTTATGACTACAGAACTGTGAAGTTTAAAAGTTACTTTTTTTTTTAAAGAGAGAGGGACAGTGAGAGAGAGAGAGAGAGAAAAAGAATCAATTTTATTTAGTTTTTCATGTGGCTTTTTCGTTGCTTCAACATTTCATTGTGTACGTGGTGCTGGGGTTTTAACCTGCATAGTTGTGCATACCAGGCAAGTGCTGTTACCACTGAGCCACCGCTCCAGCTCACTGTCTCTGTTTTTATAGGTCAAACCCCTGAAGCGACAGGGTTAAATAAATTTTCTCTAAGGCTCAAAATTAACAAGTACCTGAACTACTTAGTAAATACCAGGGTGTTTGTACCCAAACCTATTTTGTTTCTTTATATTTTCCAAGCAGATAAAGAAGCACGCTCAGAAAATTCATCTGAATTTTACAATCTGATCAATGTGCATTGTGTTATAATTTTTGGCTTTCTTTTTCTTTTGATACTGGGGATTGAACCCAGGGGTGCTTTGCTGCTGAGTTACATCCCCAGCACTTTTTATTTTTTATTTTTAGAGAAGGTCTCACTCAGTTGCCTAGTCTAGCCTTGAATTTGTGATCTTCCTGCCTTAGCCTCCCAAGTATCTGGGGTTACAGGTAGGTGCCACTGTGCCTGGCTGTTGGCTTTTTAGTTGTCCTTTGTTTTGAACCCTATTTTAATAGAGCTGCTCTGTTAGATTTGCAAGGATATGCCCAAAATCCCCTGAAAAGTTAGGTGTAAGTGAATGGCAGACTGCAGTGTAAATAGAGAAGGTCTGTGGCCATCCAAGCATAGACTACTGTCAAAGTAGGTACCTGACGCATAGGTCCCTTTTCTCACCTTAGAGTCATGCCTGCGGTAGAGATTCAGAGAAGGCCGTTCTTCTTCTTCGAAGGGGAAAGTTCCTCCTGAGCACTCTGGAGGGATTTAGAAGTGCCTGCAGGTGAGGAGCCCTCCGCCTAGAGGGTAATGGTGGGAGGGATTCAGACAAAGGATGAAGTTCTGGGAGCCCTTGATTTCTGGTTCCCTGCAGCATGCTGAGGAGACTGGCTAGGTCTGGAGTTGGGCGTGTGTGGAGGAGGTTTGAGGACAGGTATGAGGGGTAGGTGTTTTCATAAAGATTCCTTCCTGGTGAAGCCATCGCTGCTGTGCATGAGATTGTGTTTCATTCACCTTCATTCCTCCCCTCACTGGCCTAGCTCTGCAGCTATTCACTGTTTACACGAATGGATGTTGTTTGTATCCTGGTGCTGTGCACCAGGTCTGATGCTGGCCAAAGGCAGTAGAAGGCAAGTCAGAATGACTCCTGCCCACATGGAGCTCACAGTCTCTGGGGATTTGCTAGGTGGGAAAGAATCCAGGAAAATTATTTGAGGTAGAGGAAACAGGCAAAGAGATGTGAGAAAGCGCATAGTATGGGATGCTCAGGGTAGTATAATGGGGAGCGGGAGGCTGGAGGAGCAGTCAAACCTAGTTCTCTCCTTACTGACATCTCTTAAATTTTCCCTAGATCTGATGTTGGGGTACTTTCCCTGGATCCTGACTTCAGGCATCTGCCAGGAAAGTGCTGCTAACACTTATCGTAGTGGACGTGCTCATATGTTGCTTTCTCAGGTTGGCCATTGAATTCCAGGATGAGCCTTTGGCACAGGAGAATCCCTTCACAGCTCCCAGTGCTGAGAAGGAAGACACCTTGGAGGCCTTCTCAGAATTTCTTCTCAGTGCCTGCGATTCCCTGTGTATCCCCATGGTGATGGTGGGTTCCCCTGAGCCATGGGCAGCACATAGCTTGGGGAACAGAAGAATGTGTGGTGTGTGGGCAAGACAGGCCTGGTCCTGCAGAGCTTCATTTTGGAGCCGACTTGAGATTGAGATGGTAGGAAGAGCAGGACCCAGAGCTGTTGACTCTCAGGTCACCTGGAGTCCCCTTCTGCTGGAAGCTTAGGCATCTAGTGAGCCTGTGGAGTCCCTGTTAGTCAGGAAAGGGCAGGCACCTGCTAGACATCTGCTGGGAACTGTAAGTGGCTGCAGGAAGGCACCCCTGGCTCTGGGAGAGAGAGCCTCTTTTCCTTTAAGAACAGTGGGTGGCGCCCCCAAATCTGCTGTGGGCCTGAAGCTAATTGTAATGTGTTAACAGCAACGCTGGGGCAATGAGTCACATTCCTCATCTGTTTTGCGTTTTCCTGGATTTGTGAAGTGCAGAGCCAGACCTAGAAGATGATCACAGCAGTGTTAGGCTATTCCTGCTTTCTACTTTCCTGTATTTTATACATTTTCTTTAAAGAGTATATATTACTTTCAAAACTTTTTTAAAATTTTATTTTAAAAACTAAAGGAATAATGTATACAAGAACAGTGTCTCTGAGGCCTCAGCTGTTCACCATAGGGAAAGAACTGATACCCAGAGGGGAAGAGGTGACTGACCAAGGGCACCTGGGGCAGCTCTATAGAGCTTGAACTAGAACCCAAACTTCTTTATTCTTAATCCAGAGCTACATGTCAGGCTGCCTCATGACTGTTAAAGATCACATGAATGTTAAACTTTATTATTATTGCTGTTATTATTATAGTAGTAGAGACATGAATGTCACTCTCCAGTATGATTTAGAGAACACTTCTTACACATTAGATCTAGTTTGTTTCTGGGAAGTACGTTGTCTTCTTGTTATTTTCATGTTATTCTTCTGGGACTGGAGAGAGGCCCCCAGAAGGTAAAATATCTGGTACAATCTGTTAAGTGGCTGATCCAAGCCTTAGGTGTAGGTTTGTGACCTTAGGGTCCATAGATTTTCATGCATCCTTCTAATGAAAGGGTTTGTCCACTGTTACTAGATTTGATGCCAGTTTTTGCAGATGCATTTCCTTCTTCAGAGGCTTGGTACTAGTGGGCTTTGTTCTCCCTTCTGGTTCTTTCAGAGGCACTTGGAGCAGGCCACCCACCCAGCCTTGATGGAAGTTTTCTTCTCAATTCTGCACAATCTCTTTGTCATCGTTCCCCACATGAAGAAAAAGTTCTCCAAGAAGCTCGGTGGGCAGCAGGCCAGTGTGGAAGTTGGGAAGGAGGGAGGCAGTATAGGTAGCTGCTCAGAGTACTCAGAGCATAGACTGTGGAACAGACATTTATATATTTGTCCAAATCTTTATATTGAACCTCGGTCTAGTGTTGAGTGAGGAAATATCACACAGCAATCAAAAGTCATTAAAGGCAGTTCTCCAATTTGTTGATACTTCTCTCTGCTGAAGTCTAGGAGGCTCCAGCTCAGTGCCCACCATACACCCCTTTTCCCATTCTATTCATCCTCCATATCCCTGAGACCTCACAGAATGTTTACCATCTCTGACTCCTGATCACTGAAGGCCAGAGTACCTCCATTGTGACAACTGAAACAGGTCGTCATACTTCCAAGTGCCTTCGAGGGCAGCAGTAGCACTTTGAGTAGCACTCTGACAGCTATTGTCAAACTGTCCACTGACTGTCCTTCCTAAAATTGAGCCCAAGTGACTTTTTTTTTAAAGAGAGAATCAGTTTTATTTATTTTTCCATCTGGCCTTTGTTTCTCTGACACTTAGTTGTGTATGTGGTGCTGGGGTTCAAACTTGGGTCCTTGTGCATGCCAGGCAAACGCTCTAACTGCTGAGCCACGATCCAGCCTGACTTTTTTTTTTTTTTAAGAGAGAGAGAGAGAGAGAGAGAGAGAGTGTTAATTTTATTATTTTTTTTTTGTTAATTTTTTCATCTGGGTTTTGTTTTTTCTCTACTAGTTGTATATATGGTGCTAGGGATCAAACCAGGGTCCTCAGGCATACCAGGCAAGCACTATGCTGCTAAGTAACCTCTTTAGCCCCCAGGTGATTTTATTCCTTCAGTATTCTCCAGGTTTTCTTGGGTCCTTTTTCTTTTCTTCTCTTACTGATCATTTTTTTCTTTCTCAAATGTAGACCTACCTTTCCTGTTTCTCCAGTTTTCACCCAAAAAATTCCTCAGAATGTAGAATAGCCCAAGAATCAGAGTCTCCTTTATCCCTCCTAGAAAGCATTGGCAATGAGCTGGGCATGGTGGCACAGGCCTGTAACCCTAGCTACTTGGGAGGCAGAGGGAGGAAGATTGCAAATTCAAGACCAGCCTGGGCAGTGTAGTGAGATTCTGAGACCCTGTTTCAAAATACAATAAAAAGGGTTGGTATGTAGCTCAATGGTAGACCATCCTTGTGTTTAATCCCCTCTTAAAAAAAATGAACGAAAGAAAAAAAAGTGGTAGCAATGGTAACAATTGAAAGGGGGATGGCCAAATACAGAAGGAGGAAAGAGAACAGTAGTAATAATTACTAATGAGTAAATAATAAAAACTAGCATTTATGTTTTTACTGTGTGCGAGACACTATTTTAATTGCTTTACATGTATTGATTCATAAACTACTCAGAAAAATCCTAGGAATTTGCATTATCCTGCATGCATATTCATACATGCATATATGTTGACAGAGTTGCTTAAACCCGATCCTTGTCCAGGATCTCCTTCCCTGACTCCCCAGTCTTGTGACTCCTCTGTAGTTCCCCCAAGTTACAGGTAAAAATGACCACATACATGTAATATAAACATTGAAATTATAAGATTTGTATGCCTGCCTGGGCACATTTGGGGTTCTCATGGGAGTCAACTGTTGTCTACATTATTGAATGCTCCTCTTTTTCCCTCTTCCTCCCTCCCTTTCTTCCCACTCCCTTCATAGCTATAGTCCCCACAGCTTATGCATTACTTCAGATTTGGTGGGTCTATTAAATAAACTTGACTAACTTTCATCCTGTCTTAGGTTTTATTCTAACTTCCACATATGAGAGAAAACATTTGATCCTTAAGTCTTTGGGTTTGGCTTTTTCACTCAGCATGATTAACAAATAGAATCTTGGAGAGATAAAGTAACTTGCCCAAGGTCACACTGTAAGTAGTTTGCCCAGGTTTTGAACCTAGGGAACGTGGCTCTAAGCCTGCCTTCTTAATCTCTTTGCTGTACCTGTCTCATGACATCACCATTTCATATCTTCTGTTTTATTTTGTTACACAGCATGCTGTGACAAGTCTACCCCAGAGAGGTGGCCTGGGCTCTCTCATACAGGGCCATGTGAGGAATTTGGACTTTATTGAGTCTGAAGGAAGGCGAGGGACATGCTCAGATTTTTCATTTGGAGAGATCTTCTTGAGCAGCATCTGAGCATGGCAGTGGCCCACGAGGAGGGAAGATGGGAGGTGGTGGATCAGCCTCTTGCATTAACTGAGGCTGGCTGTAGGATCTGAGGTAGTGTTAGGGAGTGGAGTAGCTGGGTGTCAGACACAAGGGAAAGAAACAGCATAGTAATGCCTTGGCTTCTGGCTACCATTTATGCAGAGAGGCCGACTTTTTGCTCTTTTGTTGTTTTCTTTTTTGGTGCTGGGGATTGAACCCAGGGCCTCACTCATGCAGATGGTGGTGTTTTATGAAGAAATAGCTCACTGAAGGAGGAGCTTTTTTTTGGTGGGGAGGGTTGGGTATTGAACCTAGGGATGCTTTGCCACTGAACTACATCCCCAGACCACCCCTCTATATTTTGTGGGTTTTTTTTTTTTTTGAGACAGGGTCTTAGGGTCTTGCTAACTTGCTTAGGGCCTTGCTGAGTTGCTGAGGCTGGTTTTGAACTTTCAATCCTCCTGCCTCAGCCTCCTGAGCCACTATGATTACATGCCCGGCTATTTTATTTTATTATTTTTTAAGGACAACAGTGATTTATTTATCCCTTCATAGTCCTGAAGGCCACAAGTCTGAAATTAAGAAGCCAACAAGATTAGTTCCTTCTAGAGGCTCTGGGTCAAAACTATCCATGTCTTTCTACTAGTTTCTGAGGGTTGCCACTAACCCTTGGCATCCCTTAGCTTGCAAGCACATTCCTCCTGTCTCTGCTTCAATTGTCACATGGCTCTGTCTCTGCATCTGTGCTCACATTTTCCTTTTCTCTATTTTTATTTGTGCTTTATAGTTATACATTGTAGTTGGATTCATCTTGACAAACTCATACATGCATGAAATTCAATTTCAGTTTATGATCCCTTCCCCTGGATAACTCTTTTAATAAGTTTGATGGGAAATGAGGGTGTGAGGGAAGGGAGCATGGAGTTAGGAAAGGATGTTTCTATCCCAATATTGGAAGCGCTTATTCTGATTAGCTGTTGATGGGAAAGCAGCAGGGAGACTGCTCTTAGCTCTTGGGTTGGAGTTCTTGCTCCATTACTTATTGATACAGAACAAATTAATATTCTTGTCTCTAATGCCTTGAACTAGAACTTGGTAATAATTATAACTAAAAGATTTGACATACAGTGATATATACCTGTAGTCCCAGCTACTTGGGAGAATAAGGTAGAGGGATCACAAATTTAAGTACATCCTGGGAGAAAGGATAGAGGAATAGATGTGTAGATGTATCCTTCCTAGGACCTTGTCGAATGTCTGACTGTAGTGGAAGATGATTCAGAAAGGAAGGAGATGAGCCTTTTATTCAGCACTTTACTCCGAGCCAAGCATTTGTTATACTCGTTCATTTAACTTAACTTAGCTTTACAGCAACCTGTGAGGTACAGATATCAAAATGGAGTCTCAGAGACATTAAATAGCTTTTCCAGAGCCATATTACTGGAAAGTGACAGAGCAAATTTTGAACCTGTTCTTGTCACTAAACCAGTGCTTTTTGACACCACCCAGACTCAGGAATCTCTGTGATGAGTCTGGTTTAAATTGCTCTTTGCTTTCTTCCCATTTCTCCTAAGCTGCTTCATCCTTCATACGACTGACCCTGGAGCTCAAGGCCAGGTTCTGCAGTGGTCCAAGGTATGTATGGTCCCACACAAAATTTAGAGGCCAGGGGACCACTGTCCTTGACTGGAGGAGTAGAAGTTGCTGGCTGGTGTTTTGGTCATGGGACCATGGCAGGGTTGAGAGTGCCAGCATTTCTCAGCAACTGGCATACGAGCTGTAGGAGCTTCTGTAGGTTGCATTTCATCTTGTCTGGTAATGCTATCTTTCCTTACCAGGTACCCATGGATGGGCACCTGTCACGTCAAAACTAGAAGGGTTCTCGGAGACCATTTGTCTTAATTTCTCATTTAGATGGGGAAACTGAGGCCCTCAGAGGGGACAGGATGCAATGTCCATCGAGTTCTATTTGCTCCCAGCCCAGCAACTGCGGAGAAGAAACTCCCTTGTTCAAGGCAGAGACGTTGCCTCTGTCTTATTAGGTTTCTAGAAAGGCCTTCTGTAGAACCTTCCCATTTGTGATTTGCTGCCTATCTCTATTTATTAGCAACATTAATTTGTTACTGCCTACAGCCTACAAGATAACTACATTGCCACGGCTAGCTCTCCTTCCACATCTCTGAGCAGAATACCCAACATTCAGGAGAGATCCATCTGGATGCAAAATCAAAATTTTGGAAATTTGCAGTATTCCTTGATTACTTATCTTGGCTTCAACAGCTTCCTTCTTTTGTAGTATGCCCCTACCTTTCCTGGCTCAGGGAAATATTTTGGTTTGTGTTTTGTTAAATTGGAGCTGCGTAGCCCACCTTGATTTATATTTTTAGTTAAATTTTAGTGATTTCCTGTGTGGGCTGAGTGCCTCAGATGGAGCTGTGAATAGCAGGTTCCCAGTTTACTTTTTGTACCTACCTTAGGGCCTCCTGTACCATGGCCATTGTTAGAATTTCACTGTGCTTGGGCCAAAGCAGTGGTGTCTAGGTACATGACAGGGATGATGCTGTCTGGGCCGCAGTGGGCATGTCATCTCGTTCTCTCTCTTTCTTCTCCAAGTCACTCAGCCCTAAACCAGGTGTGTTCCAGTTTCCTTTACTGCATGTGCCTCAACCTTCTCTCAGCTCCAGAGAAGACAGGACCACCTTCCCAAGAAGGTGAGATGCTGTGGTTCAACCACACAAGAGATGTGTGGCAGTCTGGGTGTCTTGCTGTTTGGCTGCATAGTGAGTCAGTACAGTAATAAGATCTCTTTGCTTAAAGCCTCCCAGAGAAACTGTGGAATTATGGAACGATGGAATTATGAGCTGATTCCTAGGGGGCAGTCACATAATGGAATCAGAAAGTGATGGGATCCAAGGCTCCTAGAACCTTAGATTCTAAAGGTTTAAAAGGACCCTAGCCATCATCAAGTCCAATTTTTCCCTCCCAGTCATCGACTCTGCAGCACCCCATACCAGGCCCCTTGCTCTCTGCTTGTTCACCTCTGGAGTCCAGCCTTTCCCATAGTACATACAGCGTGTTCTGTGTCCATTCATTCATGAAATATTTCTTGAGCATCTAATGTGTGCCACACTCTATTCCAGGTTCTGGTAAAAGAGCCAGAGAGATGAAGCCTTCTTTCCCGGAGTGAGAGGCAGAAATATCAGGGTTGGATAATAAGGAGCCATTAAAGAAACAGAAGTGGGTAGAGGGGCACAGCATGGTGGAGAGGAAGAGGAAGCACATGCCAGACAGGGGAGGCCTTATAAGGAGCTGACCTTGAGCAGTGTCCAAGCAGCCAGAACAGCAGGTGCAGGCCTGAGGGCTGGAAGATTTCCCTTTAGTTGAATATTCATTGAGCTTCTGCCACATGCCTGGAGAGGCCGAGGCACAGCTGTGGATATAGTGATGATTATAATGTGTTCTCTGCCCTGTGGAGTTCCTCTATCCTAGACTTCTCACTTGGTATAGCATAAAATAATTTAATCATTGTTTTATTCATTCAAATTTTATGCCGCCTTTGTGAGTTACACTGGATGCTGGCCATATTTTCTCTCCCTCTGTTATTTTTGTCTCTTCTTTTTTTGGCAATACTAGGTTTTGAACCCAGGGACTCACATGTGCTAGGCAAGTGCTCAATTCCAGCCCTACCCCTGCTGTATCCCCAGCCCTTTTTATTCTATTTTGAGACACAGGGTCTTGCTGAGTTGCCAAGACTGTCCTCAAACTGCCTCAGCCTCCTGAGTAGTTGGAATTATAGGCATGGCCACAAATGCTCAGCCATATTTACTCTTTTTTACATTTATGTGGACTCTGGGTCATTCCCTACTCTCCAAACCTCCGTCTCTCTTTTGTCTTTCTCAGACACTGTGTTGAGAGTGACAGGAGCCCAGGTGAGCATTTCCATCACTTCCAACATGCTGGGCTCCAGGTTCTTACTGTACTGGCCACTCCTTGCTGCACAGTGTCTAAAAGGCCATCTATTCAGATGTGATCTGCACTGCAGAGAAAAAAAGCACCATGACTCTGCTGTGGTAGCCTGAGATGTGTTGGCAGCTGTATCACAAAAGCCTATGTGCTCACCATAGCCAGACCCACAGCTGCTGACAGCTCCCTCAAAACACAAGGAGCCCCTCACATCCACCCCCTGGCACACACACATCTTGTCTGATCCCAGAGAACCAAGAGGAGCAGCAGACCTCACTTCATGTAGGCCGCTTCTTTCTTATGTGTATCAGAAAGGGCAGCCGGATGTGCGAGCTGAGTGAGGTACATTCATTTTATTATCATCATGCTAATCATGGTGTGCAAAAGCACTGAAATTGGAATTAGGAGGCCTGATCTGGCTCTGCTTACCAAATCGCTGTGGAACATTTCCTGTTCTCATTCTCCACTTGCCCAGAATTTGGCCCTGCTACCTTGAAAGAAGGACTCTTTGAGTTGACCTCTGTTATGGTTTGGATGTGAGGTATCCTCCAAAAGCTCATGTGTAAGACACTGCAAGAAGGCTGAGAGGTGATATGATTGGGTTATAAGAGCCTTAACCCAAACAGCGAATTAATTCCTATCCTATCATGGATTAATTAGGATTTATCCATTGTTGGTTTACTTCATGCTAATCACATCAATAACAACAGACCATATTTTATCAGAATTATACTTGATGAATATGTGTTAAGCAATCCCTGATGGGTGTGAGAGTTTTAGCTAGGTTTTTTTTTTTTTTAAAGAG
This sequence comes from Aplodontia rufa, assembly GCA_004027875.1. Classification (NCBI taxonomy): domain Eukaryota; kingdom Metazoa; phylum Chordata; class Mammalia; order Rodentia; family Aplodontiidae; genus Aplodontia; species Aplodontia rufa. The sequence goes on from PVKS010000165.1 coordinate 70,444, forward strand.
AGGACAGTGAGAAAGAGAGAGAGAGCGGGGCAGAGAGAATCCATTTTTATTGAGTGTTTTCACATGCTTTCGTTGCTCCAACACTTAGTTGTGTATGTGGTGCTGAGGTTTGAACCCATGTACTTGCGCATGCCGGGCAACCGCCATAACCACTGAGGCACCGCTCCAGCCCCCACTAGTGTTGTTTTATTTACCATCAGGTATTGTCATTATATGAAAGTCTCCTTTGTGTGTGGTAACTGGAGGCAGGTAGGTCCCTGGGGAGAAGTGCCTTTGGTGTATATATTTTGTATCTGGCAAGTGAACCTCCCTCTGCTTTCTGTTCATCATGTGAGCTGCTTGCTTCCCCCACACTCTTCTGCCATGATGTTCTGCCTCACCTCAAGCCTCAAGGAATGGAGCTGGCCTTCTATTGACTAAGACCTCTGAAACTGTGAGCCCCTAAATAAACTTTTTCTCCTAAAACTGTTCTTGTCAGGTCTTTTAGTCACAGCAGCGAAAAAGCTGACTAAAACAAATTTTTACTAAGGGGGGATTGTTGCTGTGACTAATCTGACCATGTGGTTCAGAAGCTTTTGGAGATTTTTTGGAGTTTGTGGGAGGAATTTTGGAAAGTTCAACAATGCAAGCTGAAAAAAACTTTCAAATATTGTCACTGGACCTTGATGGGCAATTCCGGTGGAAATCAGAAGACCAGAGGATAAGGAGGACTCTATTGGAAATTGGACTAGAGGCAATTTGTGATACATTCTGGCTAAGACATTGTGTGCATTTTTCCCATGTCCTGAGACTTTCTGTGAGGCTTATTTTACTTTATTTTTTTAAGAGAGAGAGAGAGGGAGGGGATAGAGCGGTGGCTCAGCAGTTGGAGTGCTTGCCTGGCATGAACAAGGGCATGGGTTTGAACCCCAGCACCACATGCACAACTAAGTATCTGAGAAACAAAAACCAGATGAAAAAAATAAATGAAATTGGTTCTCTCTCTCTCTCTCTTCCTCTGTCTCTTAAAATAATTATTGCCTCTTTTAAAAAAAGAGAGAGAAAGAGAGCAATCTCTGATTTCTTCTTTCCTGCATGTGTGCTTGCTGTCCTCTGTCCTCTGCATGGGTCAGTCCTCCTGTACTCATTACCTGTCCTCTGGTGTTTTCTGTGTGGCCTTTCCTTGCCTGTTCCTTCCCAGAGCTCTCTGCAGTGTCTGAGCTCCTGCAGCATGGGTTGTCTGGGATAAACAGCAGGAGCCCTGAAAGCCTTGCCATCCTGTCTGATCGCCAGTATGTGGAGGCAGCTGCTCGCCAGAGACAGTTCTGTATCCTGCTGCTCTTCTACCTGGCCTACATCCACGAGGACAGGTCAGTGCTGGTAGCTAATGGTGGGTCCTGGGACCCTCACCTGTGACCCAGGTCAGTTCAATGAATATTTGCAGAGGTAACCTCTTTAAGCTTGGAGCTGGGCACTGGGACATAGGGATACTGAGAAATGGGTTGCATTCCTGAGAGGCTCATATCTTGGAAAGAGGTTAAGACTGGTCAGTAGACATGGTGCTGAGAGACAGAGGCTTGGACTGCTCATGTGTGTTCCTTGGTATCCTTGAGGGTGGTGCTTATGTGCAGAAAAATATCTGCAATGCTTTACTTTTGTTTTAAGAATTACTGTACAGGGCTGGAGCGGTGGCTCAGCAGTTGCAGGCTTGCCTGGCATGTGTGAGGACGTGGGTGTAAGCCCCAGCACCATGTATACAGCGAAGTGTTGGAGCAATGAAAGCCACATGAAAAACTAAATAAAATTGATTCTCTCTTTCTCTCTCTCTCACTGTCCCTCTCTTTTAAAAAAATTACTGTACAATTTATTAAAATTTTAAAATGAAGTGACTAATATTAAGGTTTTTTTTTAAGAGAGAGGGACAATTTTTTAAAGAGAGAAACAATTTTTATTTAGTTTTTCATGTGGCTTTTGTTGCTCCTAGACTTTGTGTGTTATGTCCGAGACTTTGTTGCGTACATGGTGCTGGGGTTTGAACTCGCCTACTCGCGCATGCCGGACAAGCGCTGTAACTGCTGAGCCACTGCTCCAGCCCCTAGTATTAAGTTTTTAAGGAGATAATTTATACAGGTGAAATTTATTCCATATAAAATTAACCATCTTAAAGGGAACAATTCAGTGGCATGTAGCATGCTCACATGTCCTACAATCACCACCTCCATCTACTTTCAAAACATTTCCATTACTCCAACGTAAAACCCTTATCCATTAAGTCAAAACTAGGCACTGTAGTGTACGTTTGTAGTCCCAGCACTTGGGAGACTGAGACAGGAGGATCACTTGACTCCAAGAGTATGAGACTAGCCTAGGCAATGTAGCAAGATCCCTTCTCAAAAAAAAAAAAAAAAAAAGTCATCCTCCTCCTCCCCTTACCATCTGCCTTGTGTGCGTAGGCATGCACCCCTCCCCAGACACTACAGAAGGTAGCCTGCTGAACACACCACTGTTTCATGACAAATACTAGAGAAGTGGGTAGGCTGCCAAAGCAGGGCCTCCTGAACCCCAGAAGTAGCATGCTTCTCTTTCACAGTGCTGGTTCAGCAGTAAGACACATGACCTCCCAAGCGTGAGTGAGGCATCTATGGCTCGTAACAGCCTTGCACAAGGTGTGGGACCATGTGATGTGAATGTGTGACAGTGCTTTGAAATTATGTGTGGTATACTATTTGTGCATAGCTTTGTTTGGCTGTGGTCATGCTAGGGCTGGCCAGTGGGCTGAGGGAATATGTAGTCAGGTGGAACAGGAGAGCCCACTAGTCTGGATCTGCCTTTCTCACTCAGACTCTTGTTGGCCAACAGGTTTGTCTCAGAGGCAGAGTTATTTGTGGCTGTGCAAAGCTTCCTCCTGTCTCTGCAGGACCAGGGGGAGCACCCTCCACCTGTGGTCTTCAGAGCCTCCATCTATCTGATTGCAGTCTGCCAGGACAAGGACAGTGCACTGCATGAGGTACGGACCAGAATGCCTGGGTTCTCCTCTGGCACCTCTTCACACTAAGGTTCCTTGGGAGTCCACAATGATGTAGACAGGGGTGTGACATAGAGAGACAGAGTGCTGGTGTTAGAGGAGTGGAGAGAAAGAGGGTCCCTACATACCCAGACCCTATGTAAGTTGGCTAATTCTCTCAACCGTCCTGGGAGATGGAGAAGAGTATTTCCATTTTATAGATAAGAAAATGGAGAGGAAGGTAAATGTAATTTTTCTCTAGGGCACACAGTTAATGCATGGGGGAGCCAGGATTCCACTTCAAACTTGGCTGACTTCCAAGTCTCTTTCCTTGGTACCACCTCTGGTTTGTGCAGGAGGAGAGAGCGCGAGGTATTGTACCTCTTCCTGGAAACAGTGTATCAAACAAAGTGGATTGTTAATCATTGTTAATCAAGCAGATCATGGATCACTTTAAAGGTGGCTGTAGTTGTGTGTATACAGGTTTTCTCTCTCCAGCTTCCTTATTAACTCCTGGGAGTCCTGGATGGCATCTGTTTCCTCACTGAATCTATCACTTGTTTCATAGAAAATGGCTTCTGTTCCTTGGCTGTGGGCCTTTCAGTCTCAATCTAAGAATACGAATGTGTTTCCTTTGCTGGCTGTCAATTTTGCCTGTTTGATTACCTTTGTTGGAGCAAATGTGGTGTAAGCAGACCTTGTTTAATTGGATAGAAGCAGTAAGTGTAATGAAGGGCGTGGCTTTAAAAGGCAGCCCGCCTGGATATGCAATATTCTGTTGCCTCTCTGTATGATGCTAGCAGCCATTGGTGATCATTGACTAGACCCGGTACTTCCAGGGATTGCCAAATGACAATGACAATGCTCTGTCGTTCCCTCTTCATTTTTTAACTGGAATACTCATCTAAAAAGAACCTTCCTTTCATCAACTATGTAGGTATTCTGAGGGATAGATTATGTAGGAAACACAAATGCTTGGTTCTTCTATTTAAATTTTTTTTAAAGATTTTTCTGGTGTTGGGATCAAATCCTGGGCTTCACCCATGCTAAGCACACACTCTACTACTGAGTGACACTTCCAGCTCATATCTTTCCCTTTAATTACCAGTTTAAAGTAAATGAGTTGGTTGTTTATCTTGCAAAAGTAATAAAAATATTATTTTTGTATCACTATAAACTCAAGAATTTAAAATATTTGATGATTTTTTTTTTAAAGAAAGAGGGGACAGTAAGAGAGAGCAATTTTTTATTTAGTTTTTCATGTGACTTTCATTCCTTGGACACTTTGTTGTATATGTGGTGCTCGGGTTTGAACGTGCATACTCGTGCATTTTAGGCAAGTGCCCTAACCGCTGTGCCACACTGCTCCAGCCCCATATTTAATGTATTTTAATCAGATATAGTTACTTATCTTTTTGAGGCTTCAGTTGTCCTATCTTTGGCCCGTGGGAGCTATCTTTGGCCAGTGGGAGCTTACTCATAGAGGCACTTAGCCCTGATGACACAACCCAGCCCTAGTGGTCTTTGTGTGTTGTGTGTACTGTGTGTGTGTGTGTGTGTGTATACGTACATATACACATACACGTACGAAGGTTGAATTCAAGGATGCTCTACCACTGAGCTAATTCCCAGCCCTTTTTATTTTATTTTTCATTGTGAGACAGGGTCTTGATAAATTTCCCAGGATGGCCTCAAATGTGTGATCCTCTTGCCTCAGCCTCCCAGGTAGCTGGGATTACAGGTGTGCTCTACTGCTCCCAGCACAACCCTAGTAGTCTTTGATAGAGTTTGGACTTTCTAGTAGACAAAATCCTTCAGGCTTATTTATTTCTTGATTAAAGATGGAGAGAGAGGGGGGAGGGAGAGAGAATCAAGTTTATTTTATTTTTTCATCTGGTTTTTGTTTCTCTGATACTCAGTTGTGTATGTGGTGCTGGGGTTCAAACCCTGGTACTCGTGCATGCCAGGCAAATGTTCTACCACTGAGTCACTGCTCCAGCCCCCTTTCAGGCTATTTTAAACATTGCCTGCTTTCCCATTCTTTATTAAACCTTCTCCAGTTAGACTTTCACTCCTACCATATCTCTGGAAATATGCTTATCAGATTAAACAATAAGGCTGGGAATGTAGCTTAGTGGTAGGGCACTTGCCCACCATGTGTGAGGCCCTGGGTTCAACTCCCAGAACTGCAAACAAAACAAAATAAAACAAAAACAACCCAAACCCAAAGTGACCAAATAACTAACACATGACTACAATCAGTACCCAATATTTAGTGTTCATCTTGGCCTATGAACACTGTCTTTACTTGGCATCTAGAATTCCATGTAGCCTGGTTTTCCTGCAACGTTTCTGTTTGTTCTGTCTCAGAGTCCTTTGCTCTGTTACCTCCTGACAGCTTAAGTGTTGTAGGACCCAAGGATGTAGTTGCGGGTTGAATTTCATTTGTATCTAAACTTATTGCTTTGGCCAAGCACAATGGTGCATGTCTATAATCCAGTGACTCAGGAGGCTGAGACAGGAGGATCCCAAGTTCCAGGCCAGCCTCAGTAACTAAATAAGACCCTATCTCATAATAAAAAATAAAAAAGTCTTGGATGTACCTCAGGGACAAACATCCCTGGGTTCAGTCCCCAGTACCAATAAATAAATAAATAAATAAATAAAAATTGTTTTTCTTGTGTTATCATAGAGTCCTGCTACTGAAGTGATAAAACCTAAATTAAACAAATCACTCTGGCTTCTAGGATCATAGTCTGAAGGTTTGCAAGGATGGAGCAGAAAAACCTGTGAGGAGGCTACCACAATATTGTAGTCAGAGACAGCAGAGGGGGTGGTGGAATATCTGCTTTGGATATATCTTAAAGGTGGAGCCAACAGGATTTCTTGATGGATGTGAGAAGAAGAGAGAATAAAAGGGTGTTTTCAAGGATTCTAGTTCTGATGGGGGTCAGAGAATCATTGGATTGAAATAGTAGAGTGAACTGGAAAGTTATAAGGGGTGGTGGGATGCTTGAAATTGTGTTTCTTGGGGGGGGTGCTGTACTTACTGGTAATGACAAGGTCTAGGGGTACAAACATGGGCATGAATGGCTGAGACAGATGGAGGAAATTAAAAGGGAAGAAGTCAGAACTTAAGAGGCCAACATTTTGGAACTCTAGGGATAGGAGAGGGAACACCTCCACTTGAGAGGCTGGAGGACAAACAGAATTTTGGGGAAAAAAATCAAAGCAACAAGGAGAAAGGAATGGTCAAAGAAGAGATTGAGAATATGGGGAATTTACAAAGCAGTGAGTAAGTTCCAGAGGGCATAGAGGAAAGTTTTGGGAGCCAAGTAAGAGGCTTGGAACACATTGGGAGGCAGGAACAGGAAAGGGCATGTCCTCAGCCAAATTGGGATAATCCTGGGCTTCTGAGATGATTGATGTGAATAGGGGAAAGGGCACTATAGAAATAGCTCTGATGGCTTCACGGCTGACGCTGTAGCAAGGTTGGATTTGGGGGACTCCCTTGTCACATCTGCTGGTGGTGGTGTAGAAGGTAGGAAGGTGGCTTATGGAGTTCCAAGCTTCCTCTTTCAGGTGGAAATCCCTTTGATTTATTTGCTCTTTTTCTTATGGTACTGGGGATTGAACCTAAGGAAATAGGGTCTTACTAAGTTGCTTAGTGCCTCACTAATTTGCTAAGGCTGGATTTGAACTTGTGATCCTCCTGCCTCAGCCTCCCAAGTTGCTGAGATTATAGGTATGCATCACTGTTCCTGGCTATATTCAATCATGTTTTGATAAAATTTCTCAATTATAAATAAGTTGCAAGTGGTGGTAACACCTGTAATCCCAGTGATTCGGGAAGCTAAGGCAGGGGGATCAGAAGTTTAAGGCCTGCTTGGGCAATTGCAAAACCCTGTGTCAAAATAAAAAGTAAAATAAAAAGGGCTGGAGATATGATGAAGTGGTAGAGTACCTGGGGTCAAACCCCAGTACTGGAAAAAAAAAAAAGTTACAAAAAATAGTTCAAAGAACGTTCATTACAGAGATTCACCAATTTTCACAGCTTTGCCTCATTTCCTTTTCTTTCTTTCCTCCAGTCTCATCCTGTATTCTATTTTTCTGAATCACTTAAAAATAATATTCAAATGATTGTAAGGTATGCCCTTTTATCCATTAAATACTTCAACCTGTATTTCTTAAGAATGAGGACTTGCATTTTTTAGTATAACCACAGGGGAGTGATCAAAATCAGTAAAATTAACATTGGAAATAATATTATTAGCTAATTTGTAGTCAATGACCAAATTTCTTTTTCTTTTTTGCAGTGCTGGAGATCCAACCTAGGACCTCTATCATACGTAGCAAATGCCCCACCACTGATCTACATCCCCATCCCCAAACTACACCAATAATGTTCTTTATAGCTATTTTTTTCCTAATCTGAGATTCAGTATGGAATTACACATTGCATTTGGTTGTCGTGTCTCCCTCTGTAATCTTTTTCACCTTGGAAGAGTGCATGACCTTGATATTTTTTGAGTACAGAACAGGCTGGGTGAGGTGACACTCACTTGTAATCTGAGCAACCCACAAGATAAGCCAGGAGGATCTTAAGTTTGAGGACAGCCTTAGTAACTTAGGGAAATGCTGTCTCAAAATAATAAAAAAAGACTGAAATGTGGCTCAGTGGTGGAGCACCCCTGAGTTCAACTGCCAGCACCAAAAAAAAAAAAAAAAAAAAAAAGTGAAGAATAGTTTTTTCATAGACTTAGTTTGGATTTTTATGATGTGTCTTCATTATTAGATTTAGGTTGTATACTTTGGGCAAGAATGCCACAAAAGTGATGTTGTGTCCTCAGAAGACATATCATGAGAACTCCTATTAGAAGGTAACCGTTGAGAATTATTGTTGTAAGGTAAGCACTGTGGGGTTTTATCCCCAGAGTTGCTTGGATGAGCCAGTGATGTCCTGCAAAATGAGATATCAGTATATTTTCCTGCCTTGTCCTCGCTACTTTTGGGTCTTAGGTCTTTTAAAATGTGTATTTAGTTGTTTTTTTTTTTTTGTTTTTTTTGCCTCCAGGCTGTGGTCAGTGCAATCAGAAAATTCCTGGAGGGAATCTCAGACCTGCACCTGGTCTACACCCACCACCCCCTCCTGCTCAGGTTCTTCCTTTTGTATCCAGAGCTGATGAGTAGGTTTGGGTACCGCATCCTGGAACTTTGGTTCTTCTGGGAAGAGAGCAGCTATGAGGAACTGGATGATGTCCCTTCTGCTGGGCAGCCCACAATTCCTGCCAGTGTAGTAAACCTATTCCAGATACTCAGAAGCAGCCCCAGCATCCTGCTCATTTTGCTGGTAGGTAATCACTCATTTGTTTCTGCATTCAGAAGCAGACCTTCTGCATCTGGGAGCTGGTTTACTGGAGCTACTTCTGCCCGCTTCTGGACTTTTCACTGTCTGCATGTGAGTGGGAGGTCCTTTCTGCTTGTAGGTGCCTGGTGTCTGTAAAGCTATACCCTTTCTTAAGTCCTGTGGATATCTGTGCATTGAGAGATATATGCCTCTTTACTTCCCAGGGGATATAACTACAAAAAGTGATCTCAGTCACCATTATCTTCACCTCTTTGTCCTCTCTCTCAAGCAGAATCTGATAAGAGTTCAATGTCAAAGGGCATGTAGATGGAGATGTCTGATTGGAGAGTTGGTCTATTTTCTTCAATGACTCAATCACATAATAATATTACTTGTGTAACGCACTTGGGCATACGTAGAATGGTCAGAAACCCATTATATTTTTATCATGTAAGACATTACTGTAATTCTTGTTAGGTATATCAGTTTTAGCTAAGGTAAACTGCCTATTGTCTGTAATTTCTGACATATGACATATTGGCTTTAGCTCCGCTCTTTTTTTCTTCCACTCAAGAGAGAGCATTTGAATACAAATTAGTGAAAGTGATAATTTTATAGAAGTAATTGCTGTAGTGTATGTGTGGGTGTGTGTGTGTCTGTGCGTATCCCTCCACCCAGGCACTGAGGATTGAACCCAGGGGTGCTCTACCATTAGGCTATATAATCAGCCCTTTCTATTTTTGTGAGGGGTACTGGGGATTGAACCCAGGGGTACTTTACCACTGACCTATATTGGCAGTTCTTTTAATTTTCTCTTCTGAGACAGGTCTTTCTAAGTTCCTGAGGTTGGCCTTGAACTTGAAATCCTCCAGCCCTAGCTTCCTGAGTTGTTGGAATTATAGGCATATGCTACCATGCCCAGTTAAAAATAATTTTTAAGATTTCATCTCACACCAATCAGAATGACAGTGATTAAGAACATAAGCAATAATAAATGCTGGGAATGATGTGGAGAAAAAGGAACACTTTTACATTGTTAGTGGGATTATAAATTACTACAACCATTATGGAAAATCAATACGGAGGTTCCTTTTAGGCATGGAACCACCACCATATGGCCCAGGTGTATCACTCCTCAGTGTTTTTCCTAAAGAATTAAAGTTGTCATACTATAGTGATATGTGCATACTCATGTAGAGCAGCGCAGTTCACAGCAGCCAAATCATGGAATCAGACTAGTGTCCATCAGTGGAGGAATGGATAAAAAAATGTGATAAATATACACAATGAAATTTTATTCAGCCGTAAAGAAGAATGAAATTATGTCACTTGCAGGAAAATAGATGGAGCTTGAAACCATTATGTTAAGTGAAATAAGTCAAGGGTCATATGTTTTGAAGCTAGAGAGGAAAAGGAAAAGAAATGGGGTGGGGGATCTCATGAAAATCAAAGGGAGATCAGTAAAGGAGAGGTGGTGCAGGTAGGAGGAAGGGGGTGCTGGGGAATGATATTGGCCAAATTATGTTGTTACATTGTGTGCACATATTATTATGTAATAGCATCCCACCATTCTGTACAACTATAATGTGCCAATAAAAATGTGGAAAGAAAAAACCTTTTCCTTTTCCAGTATTAGAGATTGAACCCAGGGGCACTCTACCACTGAGCTACATCCCTAGCTTTTTTAAGTTTGTATTTTGAGACAGGGTCTTGCTAAATTGCCCAGGCTGGCCTTGAACTTGTGATTCTCCCACTTCAGACTCCCAAATTGCTGGGATGACAGACTTGTGCAAACATATCTGGTCCCAGCTTTTTTCTATTTTTTTATTTTGAGACAGGGTCTCACTAAGTTGCTTAGGCTGGCCGCTTAACTTGCCATCCTTAGCCTCTTGAGTAGTGCACTGCCACATCTATACTGTAATTTACATATTTTTTAAAAAATTAAATTTGGGGCTGGAGCGGTGGTTCAGCAGTTACAGCGCTTGCCTGGCATGGACAAAGACGTGGGTTCGTACCTCAGTACCATTACACAATGAAGTGTTGAAGCAAAGAAAGACAGGTGAAAAAGTAAATTTAAAAAAAGTTCTCTCTCTCTGTCTCACTGTCCCACTCTCTCTTTTAAAAAATTAAATTGTTTGTATATTTTACACTTTGTATTTATTCAGAGATTGCTAGTGTTAGGTCCCAAACTGATACCAGGATGCTAGAGTAGGAGACACTCAATTTAAACCCACTGCCCTCAATGCCATTTTACCCTCTCAGCCACCCCAGTTCAGGGAGGATCACGCAATCCTGACAGAGAAGAGTAGGGGTCCTTTGATGCTCTTGTTATTGACAAACACAATTTTCTTTACTGCAGTGAGTTTGGTGGCAGTAATACCTGCATATTATTGCTCCACATCCTTAGTTAAGCTATATTTGTCTACATTCACACACACACACACACACACACACGTACACACTCCCCACAGACTAAAATCTTAGCCTCCCACCCCGGAGATGTTGTCTCGTGAGGTCACCCATATTTTGGCTTCATAAGGGCTATATTCATAATTTAGATCAAATGCTTCCTCGGAAGGAATGGGTTAAAAATAGCAGCCTTGGTGCAAGAAGGGACCTGAGGGAGAATATCAGTGGACTGAGCTACAATATTAGGTTTTCTTTGCCAGATGACATATTCAAGGTCAGTTCCTCATGCATAATAAATGCTTATAAATATTTACTGATCCACTGAATTGTCTCTGAGCAGATCTAAGTCTCTCCCCATGTCCTCCCAAAAGAATTTAGATCCTCTGAGAGATACTAATGATAATATGTATTATTAATATTACATATTAGCATAATAATATATTAATATTATAATATGCATATATTAAAATATATACTTTTTATTAAAGAGAGAGGGACAGAATGAGAGAGAATTTTATTTATTTTTTCATCTGGCCTTTGTTTCTCCAACACTTAGTTGCGTATGTGGTACTGGGGATTGAAGCCGTGTCCTTGCACATGCCAGGCAAGTGCTCCAACCACTGAGTCACCACTCCAGCCCCTATACATACATACATACATACATACATATATACACACACACACATATACATATATATACATAATATATATACATATATACATATATATATACATTTTATATATATATATATATATATATTTTTTTTTTTTTTTTTTAAAGAGAGAGAGGAGCTGGAGTGGTGGCTTGGCGGTTACGGTGCTTGCCTGGCATGCATGAATACGTGAGTTCAAACCCCAGCACCATATACACAACGAAGTCTTGGAGCAATGAAAGCCACACAAAAAGCTAAATAAAAAATTGTTTCTTTCTCTCACTGTCCCTCTCTCTTTAAAAAAAAAAGTGAGAGAGAGAGGGAAAAAATATTAGTTTTATTTATTTTTTCATCTGGCTTTAGTTTTTCTGACACTTAGTTGTATATGGGGTGCTGGAATTTGAACCTGGGTCTTTGTGCATGCCAGGTAAGTGCTCTAACCACTGATCCACCGCTCTAGCCCCTGTACATATTTTTTTAAACAGATGAAGAAATAGGGTTAGAGAGATTTTCCCATGGTCAAGAATTGAGATTAGCTGGGTGCAGTAGCGCACACCTGCAATCTTAGCTACTCAGGAGGCTGAGGCAGGAGGATCACAAGTTCAAAGCCAGAATCAGCAACTTAGTGAGGCCCTAAGCAATTTAGCAAAATCCTGTCTTAAAATAAAAAGAGATGGGGATGCGGTTCAATGGTTAAGTGCTCCTAGGTTCAATCGCTGGTACCAAAATAATAATAATAATAATAATAATAATAATAATAAGGCTTGGGGATGTATCTCAGCAGTAGAGGTCTCCTGGATACAGAAAAAAAATTGGGATTAAAACCCAGATTTCACTCCTCATCTGATTCCAGTACACTAGGCTGACTCTTACAAGGAGAGCTAAATCAATCATAATTCAGTGTTCTTTAATGGGAGAGTTATTTGAGTACTGGGGAGGGAGAGAAAAATTGGAACTAGACACTGTCCTGCAGGTCTATTATTGACACTATAAACCATTCAGCTGTACTAACAGTGTGGCAATAAAAGTCGAGCAGAGTGCTTGGCTGGCAGGGAAGACAGAAAGGCATCACATATGGTGATCCTTTAAGATTTGACAAGTCAAATGGGTGTGGGTAGGATACCTCCAGGCCAGTGAAACGACATGAAAGAGCTTACTGTCAAGCTGGGTGTGGTAGCATATGCCTGTAATCCCAGAACTCAGGAGGCTAAGGTGGGAGGCTCACAAGTTTGAGGCCAGCCTCAGCAACTTAGCAATACCCTCAGCAACTAATGAGACCCTGTTTCAAAAAATCTTTTAAAAATGATAAAAAGGACTGGGCACTTAACTCAGTTGTAAAAGCTCTCCAAAAAGAGTGCTTACTGTCATTCAGGGATGGGAGTGGTCTGGTGTGGTCTTGGAGCTTGGATACATCACAGAGATGGAGAAAGGCAGGGGATAAGCAGGTTTTAGAGACCTTGAATTCATTCATTTGCTTTCTTGCTTATACATGGATTTGGTACTTTCTAGGTATTGGGGACACAAAAATAATTCAGATATGGTCAGTCATTGAGCTTGAGGAATTATACACATTTGTTTTATCTGTCACCTTGTAGGGACTTAGAAAGCACCACAGGAAGGAAATATGACCCTCCATACAGCTGCCTCCCAACTTCTACCAAGGACCCCCAGATAAACCCTCTGGAGAATTTCCCTGACTGCCACAGACAATGCCCATCATGTCAGCACAAAGAAGCCAGAAAGGTTATCACCTTTTCCCCCAGCAGCAGTCAAGGGCCTCTTCGGAGGGGAATTTTGGGGCTGGCTAGACTCTCAGATGTGCGTCCAGGCTATGAGTATGGTTGGAGAGTGTAAGACCCTCTAGATGTACTCCCATGTTCTGCTTGTCTTCTACCCTGAGCCAGATGCTCACCTGTCTCTCTTCTCCCGCTCTTTCTACTTGTTTCCTTTCTCTTCACAGCCTGACTCCCAGAAGTGATTGTCTGCCCTCGGACTTTCACCTCCATCTCATTCATTGCTCTACCGTTTGGCTTCAGGCCCTATCATTCTTTGAAACTGCTCTCACCAGGATCAGCAAGGATGTCTTTGTGGCTAAGTACAGTGATATTTTTGGTTCTCATGTTACCTAGGCTGTTGATGTTGATGGTTATTCACTTCCTTCTTTGTGACTTAATATACTCCTGATTTTGCTTATAAGTCTTGCCAACTCTCTTGATTTTTCCAGTCCCTCTCTTGATGCTCCTTCTCAGTCTCTTTTATCACTAACCCTCCCCAGGCTAGCTCTTAAAAGTTGGTATTCCTCAGAGTTTTATCCTAGTTCTCTTCATTCTGTATATTCTCCCTGGGTTGTCTTATTCACACCCAGGCTCTGGTTACCTCCCGCTTGTATTACAACTCAAATCTCTGTCCCACCACTGAGCTCTCTCCTGAGCTCAGACCCATAAAGGCAAATATTTGCTCGATAGTTCTATCCAAAATACAGCTCACTGGGCTGGGGGTGTAGCTCAATGGAAGAATGTGTGCTTAGCATGCCCAAGGCTCTGGCTTCAATCCCCAGTACCAAAATAAAAAATAAATAAATAAAAAGTCATAAAGTGTAGCTCATTATCTCCTCTTCCAGATTCCTTTCTCAGTCTAGGTCTTGCTAGGGTAGAGGCTCTCTGCCCTGGTTAAAGGCTATCCTAGGCCATCAGCTTCAAGGAAGTAAGTACTTAAAAGAAGCAAGTCAATCAGGCACAGTGGTGCACATTTGTAATCCGAGTGGCTCAGGTGGTTAAAGAAAGAGGAGTGATAGTTTGAGGATAGCCTTGGCAACTTAGTGAGACTCTGTCTCAAAATAAAAAAGTAGAAAGGGCTGGGGCTGTAGCTCAGCAGTATATGGTCTCTGGGTTCAATCCCTAGTATCTTTAAAAAAAGAAAAAAAAAGGAAGGGGAAGGAGGAGGAGGGAGGAAGAGAAGAGGAAAGAAGAAAGCCAAATACATGTGTGTCTTTCCACAATGCCAGAATTTCTTGTATAACAGTGAATTCACAGGTGGAAGTTCACTGAATATTCATGGGTTGCCTGACAGTCATAAGAAAGGCAAACACAGTTTGTTTTTTAGAGACAGAATCAATTTATTTTTTTCATGTACGTTTTGTTTCCCCATACTTAGTTGTATATGTAGTGCTGGGGCTTGAACGCAGGCCCTCACACATGCCAGGCAAGTGCTATATTGCTGAGCCACTTCTTCAGCCCCTACAAGTTCTTTCCTTCCAGTCTTAACTACTAATATCTACAATACTCAAGTCACACATCACACTTTACACAATATATATTATATATGTTTATATGTATATATATAACAGAAAGTCTAAGAAAAGGTTGAGGCAGCCACAGGAGTCTAGGAGGCTGAACTGAGAGGAAAGACAGCAGATAGAAATGCTGAGTCCCTGTAGGTGGTCAGATAAGATAACCAGCAGAAGAACTTGGGGTACAGAGTCATCAAAGCTTGGAACTTGTTCTAGGCCAGGGTCCAACAGAAGTTAGTTTCAGAGTGTTAGTTTGGAGTGTCATTGTGAGATGTCATCTTAGAGTGTACCCTTCATGGTTGTCAGGGGCAGGAAAAACCCCACTGTGCTGAATTCCAAGGAAAGAATTGGAGGCTCATCACTGTGGTGATTTTCTTGGGCAAGGATCATGACAAGTGACCAGGTGATGGGGTCAGGGTATCACCACGTCCAGATTTGGGGTGCTGTTCCTTCTATGGGTCTTGGGGGAAGGGGTTGCTTTATTCGAAGGTGTGGTGTGTTTGTGTTCAATTAGCTCAAGAACCTGTTTTTTTCCCATATGGGTTTGTTATGCCTATGCATCCATTTGCTTCTGAGTAATTAGGTAAGTTCATAGGTGGTCATTTTTATTAGCACAGTTAATTTATCCTTTTGTGCCATATGGTTGTGGTAGTAGATGGTGGTGGTTTTCTTGTATAAAGTGTAGTAATTTCACCTCAGTGTTCTCAGAATGGCATAGCTCATGACAAACTACGGCTTTATAACATGGAGTAGCTCAGGGTTAGGCGCAGTTTGGAAGCTGCTGTTCTATACACCATGGAGTAACTCAGAGCAGGGCACAGCCTACTCTCTCCAGCACCCCATCTTTATTGTGGTGACTCAGGCCCTGTCCTTCAGTGTGAACCATCCTCTCCATCTCTCCTTCCTGGAAGAAGTGGGGTCAGAGCAGGGAGAAGCCTTCTTCTTCCCCTACCTAGAGCTCAACAGGAAGGAGCGGCCCTCAGGACTGGATGCTGTTGATGGATCTGTGAAGATAGAGGCTTCTTTGAGCTTCCATTTCCTCCCATGTAAAATGGAAATAACATGAGAATGAAGAAGGTGGTCTGTAGGAATATTCATGATATACTGCATGCAGTAGGCCACCATTCACTAGTCAGTGACTCTGACTCTGAACCAGATAAAAAATCTTCATTGGGGGCTGGAGTGGTGGCTCAGTGGTTACAGCACTTGCCTGGCATGTGCAAGTACGTGAGTTAAAACCCCACCTCCATGTACACAATGGAGTCTCAGAGCAACAAAGGCCTCATGAAAAACTAAAATAAAATTGATTATCTCTCTCTCTCTCTCACTGTCCCTTTCTCTTTAAAAAAAAAAAATCTTCATCACAGAGAGGCTGATTAAAATGCCCAAAGTCATACGGTTAATAAGGGTGATGGTCATGACTGGAGCCCAGAGCTAATGAGTTTTTACTAAATTAGATCCTGGAAATGTCAGTGGTAAAAAAGAACAGTAAGGAACAAATCTGTTGACTGTTCAGATATATAATTCATACCATTTCTCCCCAGCTCCTAGCCACAGGAGGGGAAAAGAGTCTAAAAATACGTGTTGGTACCAATTTCTGTTTTTGATATAGGTAATTAACAGCTGAAAACAAAGCTGTTAATTGCCACTATTATCAATGGGTGGTCCTTCGTGTAGGTTGTTTAGATGTGAAGAACAATGATGTCACAGAAGCTCTGTTTATTTCTTGCTTGGCCAGCTCACCCTGGTAGGTCCAGTCCCAAGAGAGTTTGACTGTAAGTGGGCCATGGTTCCGCCCAGCACCTTCCCACAGACCTATGTGGTGTGGTGGGGCACACATCTTCCCTCAGCATTCAGTGGCCACCAAGGTCCAAGTAGCCCCTTTCCTTTTGGAACTTTAAAATTCATTAAATCAAATTTCTTCTTCCACATACCCTACCTCTTTTTATTTTTTATTTTGAGACAGGGTCTCATTGAGTTCCTGAGAGTCTCACTGAGTTGCTGAGGATAGCTTCAAACTTGCAATCCTCTTGCCTCAGCCTCCAGAGTCTCTGGAATTACAGGCATGCACCACTGTGCCCAGCTCTGTGGCAATGGGGCAGGGATGGGCTGGTGATAAGCACTATGAAACTGGTTTGGCTTTGGGCCCCCATGGCCTTGAGCAGATCACCCCTTCCCCAGGCTTTAGCCTCATACTTTGTGTAAAGTTGGGTGAAATGATCTAGATTTTCTCCAGTTTTGTGATCTCCTCCCAAAGATGTTTTCTGTTTCCCAACAAAGGAACCAAAATGAAGCAAATCTCATCCCTTCCTTTCATTAATTCATAGTGTAGTGCTGTAGAATCTACAACTCCACCACTTTCTTGATAGGCACCACTTTCTATTAATATTATAGTTGTTTCTTTAGCAGCTGTGAGGTTTGCGAAGAGCCAAGCCCAGATGCCCTGTGTCCTCACCCTTCCTTGCCCACCTAGTGGTCGGCACATCAGGATGTCTGGCAGGGTGCCCTGTAGTGGTGTCTGTATGTGTTAGGGACTCTCTTCCCACAGAGGAAGTCTCTGTATGACCTTAGATTCATAGAAACTAGTCCTAACTGGCCTGGCACATTAACCTGTCAAAAGGAATTGGCTTGCTTGAGCTAGTAGGTGCCAAGAGCTATCAGCAGGACAGCTACTAGGGCAGCTTCTGACTGGCTGTGCCTTTTAACATATACTCATTAAAATGTCTATGAAAACAAAGACCAGTGTCCTTTTTCATTTTCTGAACTCAAAACCTTACAGTTTGGAGCAGGGAGAGGCAGATGCCATGGCAGAGAAGGGGACCTAACCTGGTCCCCACTTCCTTTCCTGTGCCCTGAGTGTGTCTCAGCCTATCCTTTCTCTGGTGTGACATCTCTATTGCCTCTCCTTTGTTTCTTCCTTAAGGCACTCTCTGGTTCTTTGTCCAGAGAATAAACTGTTCCTGACCCTAACACTTCTATTTGCAGGAGGGAGGCGTCCTGGAAAACAGAAAGTTAGGTTTAGAGTCAGGAAACCTGGGGCTGGAGCGGTGGCTCAGCGGTTTCGATGCTTGCCTGGCGAGCACGAGGACCCGGGTTCAAACCCCAGCACCACATACACAACTAAGTGTTGGAGCAACTAAGGCCATGTGAAAAACTAAATAAAGTTGTTTCTCTCTTTCTCTGTCTCTCTCACTGTCCCTCTTTCTTAAAAAAAATAGAGTCAGGAAACCTACATGTATAGCCTTGTGCCTTACTGGCCTATGTGATCTTGAGCAAATCATGTAATCTCTGTGAGCTGCTGTTTGCTCTGCTTGTTACTTGTTTTTTCAGAGAGAAGGACAGTGAAAGAGAGAGGCAGAGAGAATCAATGTTTATTGAGTTTTTCACACGACTTTGGTTGCTCTGACACTTAGTTGTGTACGTGGGTGCTGGGATTTGAACCTGTGTACTTGTGCATGCTGGGCAAGCGCTGTAACCGCCGAACCACCGCTCCAGCCACTTGGGATGAACTTAATAGGATGGGCCAGTTTTCAGGATGGTGTGAAGAGTCAGTGTACCCAATAGAGCCTTTGTTATAAAACTGGTGCTAAGTGAGAATTTTCCCAGCTTCAGTGACACTGTCATCCTGAGCACTTTCCCTGCTCCTCTTCTTCACTGTTCACCAGTCCCTGATCATGATGCCCTCTGTGCCCTGGCTTCCTTCTTTTCTGCTCAGGACCTCGTCTATTCCAGCCCAGTGGACATAGCCCGCAAGGTGCTGATCATCCTGAGGACCTTCTTGAGGAGGAATGAGGATGTCCAAGTGGGTGGTCTCATCCGAGGCCACTTCTTGCTCATCCTGCAACGCCTGTTGGTGGAACATGGGGCCTCCCCCTCAGGAGGTCAGTCCACAGATGCCTTGGGCGTGTTTGGACCTGAAGGCCAGGAATGGGCTGCTCTGTCTTGGTGAGGTGTGCTTTAGGAGAGAGAATCAGGGTTTTTGCTGCAAAAGAAAAGTCAGGCCAGGTTGACATATGCTTGTTTTAGTGTGAGTGAGTGTGAGTGTGAGTGTGTGTGTGTGTGTGTGTGTGTGTAAAATGAGTGGGTGTGTTTGATGTATGCATGGATGCCCCCACCCTTCACGGCATGTGCTCAGAGCTGCTTGTCATGGGAATGGCAGCATCTAGTGGGAAGAAGAAAGTGGGGAAATGGGAGGGTGGCAGGGTGGGAGCCAGCAGTGCCCTGGAAAGGGGGTGAATCTGTAACGTGTTGGAAGCTCCTAGTGAGATCCAGGAGGATGGTTTCCAAATCTGGAATGGGATCCCTGGAGTCAAGGAAGCTCAATGTTTGATACAATTTGAAGATACTGAAAATTTGGATGAGCTTCTATTTTCCTATTTTTAGAGAGACTGTGTATTTTTAACTAAATTTCTGAGCCATCAAGAGAAAGTGGAAGATCCATGGCTTACTTGGTACAGTCCTGACTGAGGACTGGGATTCAGAGGTAGATTTAAAGCATCTGAAGGAGCTGAGTCCTTCCATCAAAGGAAGATCCAGACTTGCCTAGCTGATGATACTGTTGAAGAATCATAAGATTTAGGGGTAATGTACAGTGGAAAGGCCCTGGGCACAGACCTCAGATTTGGGTTCAAGTCCTGGCCCTGTGTCTTAGTCTGTTATAGTCATAACAGAATACCATAGACAGTGGCTGGAAACAGCATACATTAATTCCCCACAGTTCTGAAGACTGGGAGACCCAAAGCAGATTCGGTGTCTGCTGACGGTCCACTTCCTGGTTCATAGACATCTTGCTGTGTTCTCAAGTGGCACAAGGAGTGAAGGAAGGAACTCTTTGGATTTTTTTTAATTAGGGCACTAATCCAATCCTATTCACAAGGGCTCTGCCCTTATGACATAATCACCTACAAAAGGTCCCACTTTCTAATACCATTACACTAGGGGTTAAGATTTCAACATAGGAATTTGGGGATTCATAAGCATTCATACCATAGAACCCTGTCCTTTCCTAGCTGTGGACCTTGAAAAGAAGTTAGTCTGCTACTATGAGCTTCAATTTATTTCTTTTTTTTTTTAAATTTGGTTTCAAATTTTTTAAAAAAGGGAAGAGGAAGAGAGAGAAAGAGACAGAGAATGAATGAGTTCTGTTAATTTTTTCATCTGGCCTTTGTTTCTCTGGCATTTAGTTATGTATGTGGTGCTGACGTTTGAACCTGGGTCCTTGTGCTTGCCAGGCAAGTGCTCCAACCGTTGAGCTACCACTCCAGCCCAAAACCTCAATTTCTTTTTTTGAGAGAGAGGCGGGGGGCGGGGGGAGAGGGAGAGAAAGAAGGTATCAATTTTTAAATTTCGTTTTCCATCTGGCCTTTGTTTCTCTGAAACTCATTTGTATATATGTGGTGCTGGGGTTTGAACTCAAGCCCTCATGCACGCCAGGCAATTGCTCCAACTGCTGAGCATTGCTCCAACCTCCAGAACTTCAATTTCTTAACTGTAGAATAGGAATAGCAATACCTGCTTCACATGGTTTTTAATGGATTAAGTGGAATGATGAGTTTCTGGTACCATCACAGTGTATCAGTTACCATGTCCCCCATGAAGAAGAAAGAAGTGGCAAATCCCAAGAAACCATCTGATCCTTTGGAACTAGAGAACTCAGGTGCCCCTCATTCAGGAGAGGTATCTGACCTTCAGGTGATCTGAGCTCAGGCTCCTGACCAGTCCTGATGTTCTTGACAGCCTCAGGGAACCTGCCGCTGCTGCTGAGCCTCCTCTCTTTGGTGCAGTTGAGGAACAAATCAGAGCAAGAACTGGACAGCATGGCCATGAAACTCCTTCACCAAGGTGCCTGCTTGCTTGGGACAGTGCCTGAGGGCCCAGGGCTAGGCCTGCAGTGGGGTACACTCAGGAGTCCTAGTGTTTCTTCCTCCTTCCCTTCTTTTGTTTTTTTAGAAGAAGTTAGTAGCTCAGTGTCCCCAGTGGCTTCTCGCTGAGAGACCTTTTGGGATTCCTCTGCTTGTTCTCAGGAAGTGTGTAGGAGATTCCCCTCACCCCCAGCCCAAATCAGTGTGTGACAGGCACAAGCTCTGTAGTAAGGAAGACCTGGGCTTGCATCTCAGCTTAGTCACCAGCTCTGTGACATTGAGCAGTCACCTTGCCTGTATCAAACCCAAGCTCCTCCTAGGTAAGATAATGGTGCTTCCTGATGTTGAGATGGGACTGCCTGGTCTGATAGATGTAGAATGCCACACAGTGCTGGGCACTCAGGCCTTTAACAGATACTGTGTCAGTTCACGTTTCCTGGCACCAGGTCAGCTGGCCACCTCAGTCTGATGATCCAGCTCACAGTGCTGTAGGTATTTTTCCTACCCATACCCCAGTTCTCATTGGAACCTTCCACTGCTCATGAATGAAGTGTCACTTACAGGCACATCTGCAGGAAGAATTGTCGAGAGAAGTTGAAATTAATGGAAAAATGACTTGTTTTCAGTGTCTGTAGACTTAGGTTCTCTAGCTATAGGGGAGGATGGGACACTTCCTGCCCAGAGCCTAGTCCTTGTCAAGAGATGATCAGTGTCAGGCTCAGAAAGGGCCTGTGGGGATGGCTGTGAATCTTGCCTCTGCCTGGTGCTGGTCATCACTGCTCACCTGTCAGACCAAGGGTACCATCAAGCTGGAGGGAGATCTATGTGTGACAAAATCAGCCTTCAAAAGGCTCTCTGACAGGGAGAGCAGCAAGAGGCTGAACTGTACATGTGAAGTGTAGTAGTAGTATTTGTATGTAATCCTTGAGAACTTCTGTTCAAGAGCACTTGGAGAAGAGGACTGTGGTTGAAATCGGGGTGCCAGCGGGAAGAGACCTGCTTGTTGGGTTGACCACAAGCCAACAAGAAGTCAGAATAATATCAGTGCTAAAAAGTAAACAGGGACTTAGTATATTTCATTCTGGGATGGGCATAGGGAACCGGGGGTGGTAGTTCCCAGGAGGGGAGGAAAATGCTCTATAAGATGTCCGCTCTTCAGCATAGGATCTGCTCTATTGAGGGCTGGGGAGTGCAGAAGAGGCATCTAATCTTGTCTTGAGAGAGCACCAGGGGCTTCATTGGGGAGGTGAACTATGAGCTGAATCTTGATTGCTGACTAAGAGAAAAGGAGTTAGCCAGAGGAAGGTGATGTGAGAGAGAGATATGGCAAGAGCTGGGAACTGCACGTAATTATTACAGAGTTCCCATGGGAAGGCAGTGTGTTCCATTGCTAGGAGAATTGGGAGGCTAGATGGTCTTATGGAGCAAGGACTCCTGCTGAGGTGGCACATTGGCCTGGATGACTTCCAAAGACTCATTCTGGAGTCTGTGATGAAGGCATACGCACTAAGGATGTCCTGGACCAGCTCAGCTCCCATGGCCTGTCTGGCTAACCTGCAGCTGCGGGCAGCTTCCTTGGTTTGTTCAGACAGAGGCTGTGAACGTATCTTCAAGCTTGTTATCTTTCCATTGGCTGTAACGTCAGGCATACTTGGTTTGTGTTTGCTCCCCAAGACTGATACCTGAAGTTAGTAGTTGTGGGCTCTCATCTGTGAGAAGTGTGAATGCTGGTGTGCATTAAATTCATGGACTACTGCTCAGTAGGCCACCTAGACTTGTCTCTTGCAGTGAGCAAGCTATGTGGGAAGTGCAGCCCCGATGACATGGACATCCTGCAGCCCTCCTTCAACTTCCTTTACTGGAGCCTTCATCAGACTACGCTCAGCAGTCAGAAAAGAGGTGCAGGGACCCAGCCAGGAGAGGAGGGGTGCTGGGCAGTGTTTATGGCCCTCAGTTTCTTTGTCTTAATCTAGGGGTGTGTGTGTGTATGTGTGTGTGTGTGTGTGTGTGTGTGTGTGTAAGAGAGATTGAAGACACACTGATGGTCATAGTTCCTCTCTGGTTCTGATAACCTATGTTTTTTCAGTAGTGCTGGGAGCTGTAGGGCCTCATGCTAATTCTTATGTTTGTTTTTGTATGCTTGAAACCCCATTGGAGCTGAGCCCCTGGAGCCCCTGTGTAACATGTAGCCCCTGCTCTGCCCTCCCTTATAGCTGCTGCAGTGCTCCTGAGCAGCACAGCTCTGATGGAGCTTCTGGAGAAGATGCTGGCGCTAACCTGGACAAGAGCAGGCTCTCCCACCTGGGTAGAGGGAAGCTCTCCCAGGACTGCACTGCTGTGCTCTGCCTGGCTGCTCACTGAGTCCTTTTCTGCCCAACAGTATGATGGCAAATTGCAGGTTAGTCTCTCACCCCACAGCTTTGGGGCATGGGATGGCATTTTAAATAAGTAATGAAAATCCTGAGTTCTAGCCCCCAGATCAGTGGCTTTTATTGACTATGTGATCTTGACAAGGTACTTAACTATCTCTGTTCCTTTTCCTAAAAAGTGGTGCAGAACATCCCACAGTGTCAGATTGGTTTAAATTAATCTTTTAATACTCACAGATCATCTACCTTCCAAGCTGTTTTCTTGCAACAAGAGCAATAAAAAAGGAATACAGCATTTCCCTACCGTACTGAACTTGTAGTATAAGCAGAGCCTCAAAGGAAGTAAGATTGTATCCAGCAAAGGTGGTGGGGAAAGGTCCTCCAGGTAGAGAGCACAACACAATGTGAGCAAGGACATGGAGCTGCACAGATTTAGGACACGGGTCTGTATTTAGAGACTGGTAAGGTGCTCTCTGTGGTGAATGGAGTAGGTCAGATTGGACAGGGAGCCCATGACCTTGAAATGCTGAATGGCAAGCTGTGAAGTGCCTCACATGGGAGCTGTCTTTGTTAATGTTCAGGAAGCGATGCAGACAACAGAGGAGCAGTGGGCGCATACACAGAGCACCTCCTCTCCTCTCTGCCTCCACCCACTCATCTTGTCATCACAGCTCTGTGTGAACTCCCCTGTGGGCTGTTTCACAGTCAGGCATCTCCGCAAGGCTGGCTGCTCCTCCTGGACAAAAATCATCCAGACTCAGCAGGTGGCTAACGCTACACTGTGGCAGACCCTGCAGATTGTGGCCTGTGGTTGATTTGCAACAGGAACCTTTCCTGCTTTTCTGTGTGAGGATGTTGGGCCCACCCATGCCTCTACAGCCACCTGCCTACGTGAAGACCTGCACCTTGTCCCTAGGTCTTCTCTGGGCCTGAACTTATACCTGGCCAATCACCTATTCCTTATGAGCTCCACAGCCCCAGCGCAGACCTGACCATTGGTCTTCAGCACGGACGTGGCCTGTTTTCCACCTCCTGGCCTCCAGCTTCTTACCTCCACTGCATGTTCTGTCATAATGTGTCCTCACTTTCTCCAGACTCCTTTGGCAGCCTTTTTGTCTTCCTCATGGCTTAGGCCTCTACAGCCTTACTTCTTATCATTTCCACCCTTCTTCCCAGTCTAAGTGTGTGTTCTCTTCCCAGTCAGCTGTGCACTTTCACATATTTTGGTACTGGGAACTGAGCCTAGGGTCTCTTTACCAGTGAACTACATCTCTAGCCCTTTTTATTTATTATTTTAAGACAGGGTCCTCACTAAGTTGCTGAGGCTGGCCTCAAATTTGCAATCCTCCTACCTAGCCTCCTGAGTCGCTCAGATTACAGGCACACCATTGACCTTAGCTTCATTTATTATTATTTTTTAGAGAGTGAGAGTAAGAGAGAGAAAGAATTAATTTTATTTATTTTTTTCATCTGGTTTTTGTTTCTCCAACACTTAGTTGTGTATGTAGTGCTGGGTTTGAATCCAAGTCCTCACACATGCCAGGCAAGTGCTCTACTGCTGAGCCACCACCTCAGCCCCCATTTATTTATTTTTTTAATAAATTTTAATTTAGAAACAGTTTTAAATAAATTTATAGAAAAACTGAACCGGCAGTACAGAGTTTCATACACAGCTTCCTTTATTATTAACATCTTACATTAGCAGGATATTGCCATACCTTTCTACAGGTTTATTCTTCTTAGAACCTGCTGTTCCCATCAGCCAACAGAGATTGTAAAGTGTTTGTTTGTTTGTTTTGGAGGGGGATTGAGCCTAGGGCCTTGTGCATACTGTGCAAGCAAGTAACATCCCTAACCCAACAGGGACTTTTAAGGAGCTGCTTTGTGTCAAACCATGACAGAGCCAAGTGGAATAGTAGCTCCTGCCCTCAGGAAGCGTGTGTCCTGGTTGAGAACAGAGCAGACACAGCTCTGAACCTGCCACAGCTGCTAGCACCTCAGTTTGGAAAGTGCTTGACATTCAGTACCTGTTCTCCAAGGTTGATCCTCAACTGTTCCTCACAGTTGCTTTGAAGGGAGTGGTACAGGCAGCGTAGGCTTCATTTCATAAAGGAAGAAAGCTAGGTAGGCTGATGGAGGAGAAGTGACTTGCCCAAGGCCACACAGGCTGCAAGTGGCAAAGTAGGATTTTGATTCTGCATGTGTGGCTCCAAATCTTCTGAGTTAGGTGTGTAGTGTGGTAGAGCTCGAGACTGAACCACAGATGAAGCTAGGGAAGACTCGCTGGTGAAGGAGGCCACTGAGGATAGGGGAGATTTGGGGGAATAACTAGTTCTCCAGATACAGGCTTGACGTTTCTCCTACACTCCCGAAGCCAGGACTGGTAAGGCTGAGAGGACTCTGGGCCTCCTCTGTCCCCTCTCAATGCAGTAAGTGCATATGTGGAGTATGTGTACGGAAGCAGGATATTTTTTGCTTGGACCCCCAGAACATGGGGCTTAGCCCTTTACCCCTTGCTTGCCCTGCCAGGTTCACCAGACGCTGTCCGTGGAACTGGATCAAGTACTGAAGGCCCTCAGCTTTCCGAGGAAAAAGCCTTCACTGTTGTCAGGTGCGGGCCTTGGAGTTCCCAGCAGAAAAAAGCTTTTACCCTAGATTCTGAGATAGGCCAACCCACCCAGACCAGCCTACGGTCCTCCATAACTATCTCTCAGCTTTGTCTCCCACCTGGGACAGAGTTGGGTTGGAAATGGGGAAGGAGGTAGGAACTGGGGGTGAGGAATCTCCTGCTTTCAGCTGCCATCCTACGTTTCCTGCGGACAGCCCTGCAGCAAAATTTTTCCTCTGCCTTAGTGGCCCTGATACCCTCAGGGTCCCAGCCACTGCCTGCTCCTGAGGACACTGTCCTCGCTCCACTGGGAACTTCACAAGTGTTGACTCTGGTGATTGGGCTGCAGAACCTCCTTGTTCAGGTAAGGACCTTGCTGAATGAGCCCCTGGCAGTGGGAGCTGCTTCTCCCAGAGTAACAGCAACAGTGGGTTGCTGCCTGTGAAGTGCCTGGTATTCTCAACAGGGCCTGGAAGGTGCTTGGTTGAGACTTTTTTTTTTTTTTTTTTTAAAGAGAGAGGGACAGGGAGAGACACAGAGAAAGAGAGAAACAACTTTATTTAGTTTTTCACATGCCTTCGTTGCTCCAACACTTAGTTGTATACGTGGTGCTGGGGTTTGAACCCAGGTCCTCGCACTTGCCAGGCAAGCGCCGAAACCACTGAGCCACCGCTCCAGCCCCTGGTTGAGACTTTTTAAGCTATAATAAGGCCTGGAGCCATGGCTCAGCGGTTATGGCACTTGCCTGGCATACGTGAGCATGCTGGTTCAAGCCCCAGCACCACGTACATAACAAAGTCTTGGAGCAACAAAAGCCACGTGAAAAACTAAGTAAAATTGATTCTGTCTCACTGTCCCTCTTTCTCTTTAAAAAAGAAAAAGAATAAGCTATAACAGGAAGCTCAGATTGGCTCCTGACTGAGAAGTCTAGGGGTCATTACTGGCTTCAGGCACAGCTGACTCCCAGAGTCTCAGTCAGTGCCATCAGAACTCTGCATCCACCTCTTGGTTCTGTATTCCTCACTGTCAGCTTTGTCCTCAAAGGATGCTAGAATGAGCAACAGCAGTTCCAGGCTAATATCCAGTGGAAAGAATCTTTATTTTTCCCAGAAGTTCCCGGAATTAAGTCTCATTAGCCTGGTGTGGGTAACACACCCATCATCATGTCCAGGATGTGCTGATGCCCTCTCCTGGAGCTGGGGGTGTATGGCCAGCTCTCCACAGCCCATGTGGACTGAACTTGAAGGAAAATTGTTACCAGAGGAAGAAGGAATGGATCCTGGGCAAGCAACATAGAGGAGTTTGTGTTTTATAGTTCAGAGAACCCTTGGGGATCATAAATTATCCAACCATTGCATACTGAGTCTCTGAACACAGTATCAAGGCCTGCAAAAGGTGTTGGGAGTTCCAGGAGTGGGCCCTGTGCTAGGTCAGTGGTTGCTGAATCTTGTCCTATGGCACAAGGCTCTGGACTCTTCAGGGATCACACAGCTATCATGACAGCACTCAGCTCTTTCAGTTTTCCGTTTTCCTGTCAGTCTCCCACACCAGGATGTGAGAGCCTCAAGGACAGGGACTGAGTCTGATTCATCTTTGTGTCTCTTTTCCCTTTTGGGGTTCAAAACTAGTTAAGAATTCAGGAGTTGGGTGTCCTGCTTCCAGGTGCCCTTCTGCCTTGCGGAGTCTCTGCCCTTGTTCCTTAAATAAATCCTACTCCTTTTACTCCCCCTTCAGTGGTTGTCCGTGGATTTTATTCTTCAAATTTGTGAGACAAGGATCCACGAGCTGCAACGCGCCACGGGAAATCCCAGCTCTTAGCTGGGTAGCTGCTAACACTTTTTGGCTTCAGAGACCTGCAACAAGCCCAGATTCAGGGCTGGAGTGGTGGCTCAGCAGTTACGGCGCTTGCCTTGCATGTGCGTGAGTACGAGTACGTGGGTTCAAGCCCCAGCACCACGTATGCAATGAAGTCTTGGAGCAATGAAAGTCTATGAAAAACTAAATAAAATTGATTCTGTCTTACTCTCTCTCTCTCACTATCCGTCTCTCTTAAAAAAAAAAAAAAGAATTCAGGAGTTGTACGAGAACCAAAATGTCAGCTTTATTTGCTGGTAAACATAACATAACTGGGACTTAGGGTTATAAATACAACCACAATTGTGATATAGAACATCACATTTGAAAGTTCCTTCATTCTTTGCTGTCATCACCTCTCTGTACCCTGACTTTTTTTTAAATTTATTTTTTATTAGTGCATTATAGTTTTACATAATGTTGGGATCAGTTGTTACATATCCCTAAATGCACGTAATTCAGCAATACAATTTGTTCAATATCCCCCCTCTCACATTCCTCTACCTCCCTCCTCCCGTCCCCTGATCCCTTGCCTTTCTTCTGGGTCCTAATTATTCCTAAAAAACCCAAATACAGTGACAAAATTCTTATACCTATGAAAAACATTTTTTATATATATGGCTATAGTATATAGAGTGACATAACTGCTTGGAATGTACCTTGTTTTAGCTCAGATCCAACATTTCCCCTTCTCCCTTCCTATCATCCCTTGTTATTCTTCAAAGTATTTGACAATGCCCACCCTGACTCTTGACGAATAGTCTTTCTGTCACTGTACCTCTTCTAGAATTTCATACAAATTAAATCATATGGTATGTGGTGGTGTCTGTCTAGCTTCTTTCACTTAATGCTTTTGATATCCATTCATATTGTTGTATCAGTTATCATTTCTTGTAGTTTAAAATGGTATTCCTTTATATGGCTATATTATTTATCCATTCACCTACTGATGGACATTTGGGATTTCCAGATTTTTTAGCTATTATGAATAAAGTTGCTCTTAACTGAAGTACAAGTCTTTTTATTTTTTAAGAGAAAGGGACCGCGTGAGAGAGAGAGAATCTTTTTTTTTTTTTAACTATAAGATGTTCTATTTCATTGGAAAAAATCTGAGTACAGAACCAAATTTGGTTCCCTTAAAACATTACCACAGATTAAAAAATATGGAATGCTTCATGAATTTGCGTGTCATCCTTTCGCAAGGGCTGTGCTAATCTTTGTATTGTTCCAATTTTAGTATATGTGCTGCCGAAGCAAGCACAAGAATCAATTTTTTAAAATTTAGTTTTTCACGTGGCTTTTGTTGCTCAGAAACTTTGTTGTACGTGGTGCTGGGGTTTGAACCCACATCCTTGTGCATGCCAGGCAAGTGCCATAACCACTGAGCCTCTTGAGATGGAAAAAATGAAGGAAATAGAGGACTGAGGCAGCTCAACAGTAACACAGGTTTATTCTGGAGAAACCTGCGGAGGGGGAACCCAGTGAAGGCTGGGCTCCTTCTGCCGCTTACAGACTGGGGTAGATATAGAGGGAATGAGCGGGGAGGGGGCCAAGGTGCAAATTTTCTGGTTAGACTGGGTTTTTCAGAAGGGTAGCTATTAGGAGCTTCTCAGCAGGGTAGGGATCCTCTGATAAGGGCCCCAGGCAGTGCATTCCAGGAAGGCCTGAGTCTGTAGATTTCCAAATAGTGAGTAGGGGGTTTGCTGCCTGGCTGAGTGGCTTTTGGTAATTTCAATATCCATCACCTCTTTTTTTTTTTTTTTTTTTTAAAAAGGAGGTAGAGAGTGACACAGAATAAGAGAATCCAAAACAAAACAAATATTTTGTTTTTTTAAAGAGAGAGGGAGAGTGAGAGAGAATGAAAGAATCAATTTTATTTAGTCTTTCATCTGGCCCTTGTTGCTCTGACACTTTGTTGTGTATGTGGTGTTGGTGTTTGAACCTGCATCCTCCTGCATGCCAGGCAAGCACTATAACCACTGAGCAACCACTCCAGACTCCACTTTTACTTTTTTCATCTGGTTTTGTTTCTCTGACACTTAGTTGTGTATGTGGTGCTGGGGTTTGAACCTGGGTTTGAGTGTATGCCAGGCAAGCGCTTTAACCACCAAGCCACCACTCCAGCCCCTGAAGTACAAATCTTTATGTGGATATCAGTTTTTATTTTTCTTGGGCAAATACCTAGGAGTGGGCCTGCTGGGTCAAATGATATATTAGTGTTCTATTGCTGTGTAATAAATCACCACAAATGTAATGGCCTAAATAACCATGCATCATTTCACAATTCTGTCAGTTAGAAGTTTCCGGTAGGCTCATCCAGGTTCTCCACTTAAGGGTTCCATAAGGCTGAAATCAAAGTGTTAGCCAGGTTGAGCGCATACCTGGGACAAATGGATTTTTCCCCAGGCACTTTTTTCTGCTTTTTAAGGTAGCTCAAATCCCTTCTCATAGGGCCCCTCCATCTTCAAACCAGCAGTGGCACATCAAGTCTTTTTCAACTGAATCTTCTGCCGTCAGACAGTCAACTCTGCTTCTAAAGGGCTTATGTAATTAGTTTGGGGCCAAACAATTTTCCTTTTTCCATATAATGTAATAAAATCACAGGGGATCATCTAAAATTCTGCCTACCAAATATCATAATCATAGGAAACCATAAAATTGTTTTTCAAAGTTGCTATTCCATTTTGTCTTCCCAAGGAGAGTTCCAATTTCTCCATTCTCACCAACACTTTGTATTGGCAGTCTTTTCAATTTTAGCCAACTGGCTGGTATGTAGTTGTATCTCATGGTAGTTGTTTTTTTTTTTTTTTTAACAATTTTTATTTAGTTTTTCACGTGGCTTTAGTTGCTCTGAGACTTCTGTTGTGTATGTGGTGCTAGGGTTTGAACTCGAGTACTTGCGCATGCCCGGCAAGCGCTGTAACTCCCAAGCCACCACTCCAGCCCTCTCATGGTAGTTTTAATTTTCATTTCTCTAAACTAATGATGAGATTTTTTTTTCCAGATGCTTATTATAGCATAAATTTTTGTTTGATGAATGGTTCTGCTGTTTTTGGGGAAAAAAATGGTTGAAACCCACTGGCTTAGATAAACTGTGGTGTCTTCCAGTGTCTGTAATCTGTGAATCTCTCAATAGGGCTCAAGGTCCACCTTATTTTCTGAAACAAAACTTTCTTGAAAAGGCACTGTGCTCTCTTTGTAGGTGACAGATGAAAAAAAGAATTATCTACAGGGCCACATCACAAATCTGAAATTCTGAAATCTAAATAATTCTGATCACCAAATGTTTTTTTCTTGTTTAACACCAAAATCTATTGGTAGTAAAACTTGACCCTAATTTCTATTGTTTGTTTTTTATGTTTGTTTTGCAGAAGGACCCTCTGTTGTCCCAAGCCTGTGTTGGCTGCCTGGAGGCCTTGCTCGACTACTTGTATGCCCGGAGCCCGAATCTTGGTAGAAATCTTCCTTATTCTCTGATGTTCTCCTGGGGTGGAGGGAGATGGGGTAGAGCCAGCCTCTGCCACCTTTCTTCCAAAGGCTTCCATCTCCTGTTGTGAAATTCATACTCATCTTGTTTAACTCTTTTAACAGTACTGCAAGGGCACTGTCATGACCATTTGACCATTATATAGATGGGGACACTGAGGTTCACAGAGGTCAGGTGATGTACCTACCATGGTCTCAAAATGCTCTTAAATGGGAGAGCCCTTCTATTGCCTACCTCCCTCCCACAATTATGAGATATATTTTTTCACTGAGCCTGTCAGCATAGATGAATAGAAGCTCAGGGAAGAAAGAAACCTGTTGGGGCAGCCTGTCCAATGCCCTGCCTGCAGCTGAGCAGCCCCCTTTTGAGTCAATAGGAGAAGCTCCTCTTCAGCCTTATCCCCAAGTCTTTGATTAAAGAAGCATTAACCACCCGGGGGACTGGTTTTTCCTGCAGCACTCCATGTGGCCTCCCAGCCCTGGAATCGGTTTTTGCTGTTTACTCTCTTGGACACTGGAGAAAATTCCTTCCTTAGATCTGAGATATTGAGGCTTATGACCCTGGTAAGTGCAGAAGGGATGGCCCCATGGTCTGAAAAATGTCATGAGATGGGTAGTGCTGAAGAGTCCTGGGACATTCACTTGAAGTAACCCTTATGCCCCAATAAGGTAGAGGGGCTTAGTGGCTTTCAGCCTACAAAAGGCCTGCTCAGATAATTCATGTGAGTGCCTACATCTCCTCATCCCAGTAGACCCTGGCACCTTTTCTCTTATTTCTGCCACCACATGCCAATTCTGCTAGGTACTGAGGATGTCAGTGAGCCAAGGACTTTGCCTCTAAGGGTCCCTCAGTCTAGAGAAGGAGATAGACAAATGAATAGTTGAATGTTTTGAGTGGTAGAGTGGAAGAGATGCTGAGTGCTTGGCACATATTAAATGTCCACTGAATTAATAACAGCAGTGAATCTATGAATGATAGTGAAACAGATCTACAAATAAATCACTGGTTGGTGTGGGAACAGAGAAGAGAGTAACTGCTTTTGTAGGGGGAAGGTTAACATTTTATCTGAGGTTTGAAGAATTAATAGGCAGCGAGGAGGAAGGTATTCCAGGTAGTGAAGTGAGAACAGCAAGTACAAGAGCAGGGAGTGGTGGGTTACAGGAAATGCACAGTCATCTCCACCATTAGTGTGCAGTGAAAGACTAGGGGAGGAGGGAGGCAGGGCCACAGGGGTCAGTTAAGTAGGCTGTCTCAGGATCCTACCTGCCAATACAGTGCTCTTGAAGGCAGGGTTCTGTGGGCTCAGTGCTGAGCACAGCAGGGCACAGGGAAGGGCACTTCCTTCCAATCACTGGGTATTTGGGGTTTCTCTTCCTGGGCCAGTTTGTGCGGTATAAGAGCACCAGTGTCCTCTCTCATGAAGAGGCAAGTCACATTCTGCAAGGCGCAGCTTTGGCTGACCTATCAACCCTCTCTAATGCCACACGCAGGGCTCTTCGTGACTTCTTTCTTCAGGTGGGTGGAAATGTGATGCCATGCAGCCCCTGTGAGGCTCAACCCTCAAGACCATCTATGTGGAGTATGGGAAATCTGGCTTCAGCATCCCAGGGGAGGTCAGGAGTGCAGGGGTAGGGAATGTTTAGAGAGAGCCTATCTTCCCTGCCTTCTTCTCCCCTCAGGTCCAGAGTGTGGGCCTCCTGACTGATCACAGCACCATCCAGACCCTACAGGCCTCCTTGGGGGGCCTTTCCCCCAGTGCCTCCTCAGACCAGCCACCCCTGCAGGACATGCTGTATCCTTTCTTGCATCTTGGAGCTTTGGCCTGGGCAAGGTTACCCAGGGTTACTCATGCTTCCCTCTTTAGCTCCAGTGGGAGAGCTGGTGATTGACAAGTCCCTTAGAAAGCTTGGGGTTGTGGTAGAGGTAGAAGGCTCCTTGGGGAGTTGTTAAAGTGCTCTAGAGACATTGTGGTGTGAGGGAGTGCTTCCCATCCCCACTGGCTGCCTCCTGGGCTTTTTTCTCCTTCCATAGAACACTTACAGTAACTGCTTAGCCCAGGTGTTCAGGTCCCAATTCTAGAATCCATGCCACTATTTTTGGAAGCATCTCTATGGTGACCATTCAAGCCCATTTAGGGGGCCTGGAAGTGATTCCCCATAGTTGGTTCCACTTTTCTGCTGTTCTCCTCTCATATTTCATTACTAGCTGCCTGGGAGGGGTGGCTGTATCCTTATCCCATATCAGAGACTGAGCCTCAGGATTTGAAGACCCAGAAACGGAGAGAAGTGAGACCTGAAGACAACGTCAGGGCACAATTTTGGGGGAAAGGATGACAATCACTACCATTTATCTGAAGCCATTTGTGGAAATGGAATCAAGAAATAAACAGTGGTTGGGGATTTAGCTCAGTGGCAGAGCGCTTGCCTTGTAGCAAGCACAAGTCCCTAAGTTCTGTCCTCAGCCCTGAAAAAAAAAAAAAAAAGAAATAAAATTATACAGTTGTACCTGTGGGCGCTCCAAAAACATTGTAAACTTATCTCCCTGGAGCTGGTTTCCCAGCTAGTTGGATAGTGGATTATTTCAGCACCCGATGGATGGCCTCCTCAGGGAGAGTGAGGGAGGGAAATTATGGCAACACCTTAAGGAGCACCTGCTGGGTGACTCAGTTGTACCCAGAGAACGTTAGGTCACAGCCATCCCTGGGGCTGTGGAATGGCCTCTGTGGTTGGGGCCGCTGTAGTCCAAGTGTTCTAAGAGCCACTTCACCTGAAGTAGAGGCAGAGAGGGTATTAATTCCCCGCAGGGAAGGTCAAATATTCAGCTTTCTAGCTGAGCTAAAACTGCCCCAGCCTTAACCCTTTCCTGGCTAAAATAGGACCACTCAGATCTTTTCCCTCAAAGCTTGCTTTTATATACTCACGTGAGCAGTTCTTAGTTACCATCTGCTCTCCATAACTGCCCACACCTGTTCTGAACTCAGCCCAGCCTGGGCCTCTAGTTCTCTTCCTCCTGTCGAGGGCCCCAGCACCCATAACTGGTCATGCCTTTACCCTTTCTCGGCGGGTCTATCTTGACCC
This sequence comes from Aplodontia rufa, assembly GCA_004027875.1. Taxonomy (NCBI): domain Eukaryota; kingdom Metazoa; phylum Chordata; class Mammalia; order Rodentia; family Aplodontiidae; genus Aplodontia; species Aplodontia rufa. The sequence continues at coordinate 104,381 of PVKS010000165.1, forward strand.
TGCGCAAAACGGGCTGAACTCTGTCCTAAACGAACCGACCCAGACTTGGTTTAGAAGTTGGTGAAGCAGAGAGGGCAGCAGGGGACGTCCGCACTCTACACTGTAGGCTCTCCTAGTTGCTTAAAAAAGAAAAAATAAAAACCAAAGTGCTAATTACGACCCGTTAAACTGAGCCTGCAACTTGCCGTTTACAAATGACGGTCACAGAGGAAAGTTTCGGCGAGCGTGCGTAGGTCTCCCCGCCTGCAGGGTTAGGGCACAGTTTGCTGACGCGCGCTTTAAGCTGGGCACGGACCCCACCGGCAGCCTAACGGCCTTCGACCCGGCCTTAATCGAGAGCCACGCCCCAGGGCGCGGGTCCGAGGCACCAGGCTCCGCCTGACCTCTCCGGGGACTCGCGACCGGGTGCAGGGGCGGGGCCGGAAGTGAGGTCAACGAAGCGCGGCAGTCGCGGCCCGCTCTCATTGGCCGGAGCGGCGCGGTGGGCGGGACGGCGCTCGGCGGGCCCTTCACGCCGCTTGCCAGGTTCTCCCGAGTTGGGTTCCTTAGCTGACTAGCTTAGTAGACCTCGAGCCGGGCTGCGCTCCGAGGGGCTGCAGCCCACCCCTTGCCGCACCGCCCGTTCTGCTTGGTAGGTGGGGACGGGGGTGCCGGGCGGCAGGCTCCTGGGAGGGGCGTGCTGGGACCGACGGCCTGGCTGCCGGGGTGGGGAGGGGATCTCGAGACCCCCGGCTCCCCTCGGAAAGACTCGCTCTCTCCTCCGAGCCCAGGAGGCTCGGGGCAACAATCAGGTGCTGCCACGCCGGGTAGCCGGCTCAGCTTCCCCGCCACCAGGTCGCCTCTCGGAACGGGTTTCGAGTCTGACGCCAGTCTGAAGAGCTCCCGGGACGCGCGGGAAAGCAGCGGTTCAGAGAAGCGGAAAAACTGAGACTAACAGTAGAGACAGCCGGATGGCCCCTGCAGTCTGCTTTTTCTGCTTTCCTGTTTCTCTTCTCCCCTGCTCAGGCATTGTCGGTTCTCTCATACCCACGCCTTTTCCCCTACAATTTCGCTGTAGCCTAGTTCTGGTTCCCTTGGGTCTGGAGCTTGGTGGAAAGGGTTTGGGTGAACTTGGGTTCCTTTTGTGGGCTTGGTTATCTCAACTGTGTGTGGTGGGGGGGGCGGCTTTTTTCTAATGACCTCTGCAGGCCTCTTACTGTCTCTGAGGATCTCCCCAGGGGCAGGTGTCCTGGTAGATCATGGGCCGTCTGTGATCTGAGGTAGCCTGTATACACTTCAGAAAGAAAGAAGAGACAGAGTATTGGACTGAAGAGTCAAACAGATTTTTGGTTCAGCATGGAAAGAACTGTGACTTTGAGCAGTTGCTTCACTTTTCTGTGCCTTAGTTTCCACATTGGTAAACTTGGGCAGCTATCATCTGAGTGCCAGACCTTCTGTGACCACTTTTTTTAAGAGAGAGAGGTGGATGAGAGAAAGAGAGAATCAACTTTATATTTTCATCTGGATTTTGTTTTTCTGACACTTAGTTGTGTTTTTGACCCCTGGGTTCTCATGCATGCCAGGCAAGCACTGTAACCGCTAAGCTGCAGCACCAGCCCTGTGACCACTTTAATGTTGCACCTGACCTACTTCCTCACACTTCTGTGCTTATTTTTTCTCACCCCTACTAAGGCATAAGTACTGTGAATGCAGGGATTTTTGCATGTTTTATTTAATGCATTCCCAGCTCTAGAACCATGGGTAGATGAGGTAATTACTCAATCAGGATGATCCCTGAATAGTAACAGGTGCTGCATGTGGTGACTTTGGTTCCAGAGTGAGTGAATAGCCCCCTTCTTAACCCAAGACTGCCTGTCTCCTCACCCTGTGCCCTTTACTTTCAGTTTCTTTTCTTTTTTCCGTAGTACTGGAGATTGAACCCAGGGCTTCATGCAAGCTAGGCAAATGCTGTACCACTGAGCTATATCCTCAGCCCTTTTGGTTTAACTTTAAGACAGAGTCTTGCTTAGACTGCCCTTAAACTTGGAATCCTCCTACCTCAACACCCCTACCTTCAAGTAGCTGGGATTATAGGTGTGTGCCACGGCATCTGGCTTCCCATCTTTCTTCCTTTCTGATGACAAAAATCAGAGAAGTTTCATATCCCCTCTCACTGCTGTGGCCTCCTTGACTTGATACTTTCCTGGGAGGCTAGGATAGAAGATTGAAAAAGAATGTTATTGACAATCTCTTTCTCTAGTCACAGACCTCCTTAGTCCTATTTTACAGATGGGAAACTGAGGCTTAGAGAGGCTGAGCAGTTTGCCCAGTTATCCAAACAGGGACAGGGCTCCAATCTAGACCCTTATTCCGCCCTGGTGTTTGTTCTAAGCATTATTAATATCTCTCTTCCCACTGCTATCCCATGGATCTTTAGAGTGTGTGTTATGGTCACAGGCCCTGGCCTAAATCTTCAGGGCTTCCTACAGCTTGTTCTTGGTATTGGAGGCTGTGCCGTGTCAGGGGAGTTGCTATTCACTGTACACACCATTTTATTTAATGCCCATCTCTGGTCTCACTGCCATTCTTCGGGTTACTCCTCTAGCTCCAGGGTTTTGAAGATGGACCTTCTTCAGTTCTTGGCCTTCCTTTTTGTCCTGCTACTGTCTGGAATGGGAGCCACAGGCACCCTGAGGACCTCAGTGGACCCGAGCCTGGAGATTTGTATCTTTTGGAGTTCAGGGTAAGGTTAATGAGCTGTTTCTGAGAGGCCAATAAATGAAGCGTCTCTATACCCATACCTCCTTGGGGAATTCCAGAGATAAGCAGACACAGCTGGCAGGAACAGGGGAGAAAAGGTAAGGTGCTTTAGCGAGACCTTGAGCAAATAGAGTCTCTTCTGTTTCTGCTCTGCATTTGTTAAATGAAGAAGACAGGCACATCTCAGAGCTGCAAAGACTCAGGACTGCTTGTGTGTGTAGTACCTTGTGGGCAAGATGCCAGGTGAATTCTCAGGAACTCTGGATTACTAGCTCATCTTGACCCTGGTGTACTGAACCATATCCTCTGGGCCAGGCTTTGGGAACACAAAGATAAGTCAGGACCAGTCCCTGGTTTTGAGGCATCCATAGGCATAAGGTGAGGAAGTATCTAAACATGGTCATTGCACTGTGGTCAGTGCTCTGGTGGATGCTCTGATGGAGACACTGCTGTGGATTCTGAGCTGGGTCTTCAGAGAATAGAAACTCCTAGAGAAGGGGATGGGGCATCCCAGGCAGAGTGTATAGCGTGAGCAGAATAGTGGAGATTCAGGAACTACGAATGATTATGAGAGTTGGCAGGAGGACCACAGGGAAGGGAGGGCAGAAGCCAGGTCCTGGAGGGTTGGATTCAGGCTGTTGCATGTGGAGTCCTCAGAGAAATGGAAGAATGATACATTGTGGGGCATGTATGCTGCTCAGACAGTTTGCTCCTTCCATGGGGGAGTCTCAGACATAGGCATTCAGGGCCATTGCAGACACTGCTGGTCAGGCATGGGCCCTCTGCTTCAGGAGAGTTGCCCTGTTGGTGCTAGTCCTTTAACTCAGTGCTGCCCAGACAAGAAGATGTTCGAGGTGAAGCGGCGAGAGCAGCTGTTGGCACTGAAGAACCTGGCCCAGCTGAACGATGTCTACCAGCAGTACAAGATCCTTGATGTTATGCTCAAGGGGCTCTTTAAGGTTTGTGATGGCAGGGGTGGCTCATGGCAGGTCAAGTATGATCTGGGCACTGATGGATGAGTGGAGGTTCCCTAAGGGTTTGGTGTTCATTGAGGCAGAAGCTGCATGCACATAGGAATTGAAGTGGGGTTCAAGTCAGTGGGGCTTACAGCCAGGTTGTGAAGGGCTCTGCAAAGCCACTCAGCCCAGGTGGGGTTCCCTCAGGTGCTGGAGGACTCCCGGACAGTGCTTGTTGCTGCCAACGTGCTCCCAGATGGGCCCTTCCCTCAGGATGAGAAGCTGAAGGATGGTATGGTCTCCCCAGCCCTCCGCTTCCCTCCCCACCTCTCTGGGCTTCTGTAGCTGCTCTTTCCCTCCTGTTCGGGTCATTCTTTTTTCTTCCTGGAGCACCCTCTTGTAGCACCATCTCAGTGACCTCCTTTGGTAGATGAGAGCTTAATACTTGTATTTCCGGGCTTCTAGAAATGAGCCAGTTCCTGTGCCGCTGACACAGATGTATTCCTTTGTGCTGTCCTGTGCTTGGTGCAGGGGAACCGGGAGGACACTCTGCCCACCACTACTCTAGGGGCTGGGACAGTATCAGATGGTTGCCACTGACCCAGAAAGGACAGCGGAATTTTTGTTCTCATTTAAAGGAGAAAAGACTAAGGCCTATTAAAGTGGCTGAGTCAGTGGGGCCAATTACCAGCATTTTTTGCTACTTAAATTCTCAACTCCTTTAAATTCTCTTTCAGACAAGATGAGAAAAATATAAATAAGATAAAAAATCCAGAAATGGTGGCCTATGCTGGTAATCCCAGCTGCTGGATAGGCTGAGGCAGGAGGATTGCAAATTTGCCTCAGCAACTTAGCAAGACCCTGTCTCAAACTAAGAAATAAAAAGGGCTAAGGTTGTAGCTCAATGGTAAAATGAGTCCTGGGGAGATGGAGGAATGTTCTTTGTCCCTCCATTTCTTAAGAATTTCTTTTCAGTGGATAACCTCCCCATTAATTAGTTACATTTTAACTTTTCTTAGATTATAGTATCTGAGAGAGGATTCAAACAACCCTTGTATATTGAGTGGTGGGCACTTCATAAATGTCACCTTAATCTCAACCATGAGGTGTGTGCTATTTCTTCCATTTTCTAAATGGAAGAGGATAAATGATCTGCTCTCTTCCCACAAACAAAGCTGACTCCTAAGATCCCCGAGGTTCAAGATTATTCTGAAGCCCGATGATCCCTGCCCCATATTTCTCAGACCCAACCCAACATATCTTTGAAGTTTGTTTACCTCCCTGGGATGCCTCACCAGTGCTGGGGAGGGTTGACTGACTCCTCTGCCTCCACTCACCTGGGTTTGGAGGACTTGCTACTATGGTGGGTTCATTAACCCTAGTCTTAACTGACCTGTTATTCAGAGGAAGGACATTAATGGGAAAATTAGTGAAATTCAGTTAAGGTCTGTAGGTATGTTAATTTTGTATTGCTGTTAATTTCCTGGTTTAGTTATTTGTGCGATGGTTTATGTAAGATCACAACATTAGAGGGAGCCACGTGAAAGAATTTATTCTAGTCTTATGTAAGACTAGAATAATTTCAAAATAAGAAGCAGCATTTAAAATAAAAATAAAATGGAAAGAATATTTTTAAAATTCCCAAACCCTACAACCCTCATGTTTTCCTCGGCCATCCTAACGGAACTGACCCATCACAGACACTATGGTTGTGTTAACATGAGGGCCCAGCTTTGGACATTTGCTGTGTTGTGGGGGGTCAGCCCAGGAAAGTCTCATGTGATGTATTTGCCTTTGTATATACAGCAGTACCCATTTCTCAGGTCTCCACAGCAAATGAGTCTTCTAAGCAGTGAGATGTGCCTTTGGACAGATGGACTTGGCTTTGCAGACCAGATTTGCCACTCACTAATTGTTGAACCTCAGTTTCCCAACTGTAAAAGGAGAATGGCAGCCACATCTCCCTCTAACAGTGGTTATGGGAATTCAGTGACCAGAGAGGCATAAGGACCCTAGCACACACACTGCACATGTGATGGATGGCCTGTGGTTAGCAGGTGCCATTCTCTTCCCAGATTAGTGGGTTTGGCTGATGCCTCCATTTTCTGGAGGATTCCAGGGACCAGCTAGGAGAGAATAAGAGGCCGGCTAGGAGAGATTAAGAGGACAGCTACTCTCTCCACTCACTAAGGTCCTCTTGCCAGCCTTCTCCCACGTGGTAGAGAACACAGCCTTCTTTGGTGATGTGGTACTGCGTTTCCCAAGGATTGTGCACCACTACTTTGACCACAACTCCAACTGGAACCTCCTCATCCGCTGGGGCATCAGCTTCTGCAACCAGACAGGTGTCTTTGACCAAGGGGCCCATTCACCCATCCTTAGCCTGGTAAGACCTGGGGTAGAAGAGGTCTGGGAACCCTATGACTGGTGCCTGCTATTGAGCCTCAGAGTCAGGCTTGGCTCTGATTTCTGTGATGAACCTCATGGTATCTTGGGCCATGAAGGCACCATTTCTGTGTTGTCTTGGGTACCTAGGGGTTGTCATTTGGCCCACATCTGTCCAGGCCTAGGACCTGGTTCCCTGCATGGTGGGAGTGGCCCTTTGATGAGGAGGAGGCAGAAGGGAGAAGATGACTAGATTTTCCTCATCTGCAGATGGCCCAGGAGCTGGGGATCAGCGAGAAAGACTCCGACTTCCAGAATCCATTTAAAATAGACCGCACAGAGGTGAGCTGCCAGAGCCTTTGGCTATGTCTGCTTTGCCTCTGCCCGCCGTGGGAGGATGGCCCTCAGGGGGTTGGGCTTTGGACTTGGAGCCAGATTCAAGGGTGCACAACAGCTGGCGGGTTGGGGTGGGGATGGTGACAGTCCTGAGGCAGAGACTGTCAGGACCGGCTGGTGCTCTTCCCTTCCCTTGAGCCTCCATCTTGGCTTTTTATTATTATTATTATTATTATTTGTTTTTTAAAGAGGGACAGTGAGAGAAAGAGAATCAATTTTATTTAGTTTTTCATTGGTCTGACACTTAGTTGTGTACGTGGTGCTGGATTGGAATCTGTATCCTTGTGCATGTCAGGCAAGCACCATAACCGCTGAGCCACCACTCCAGCCCCATCCATCTAGGCTTTTATCCTGCACCCCTGCAAACATGTTTTGTTGGTTGGTTTTTTCCTCTAGGGGACTGAGGTGGGCTCTGAGGACTAGAAGCTACAGTTTGGGATAACAGATGGGTACATATGCCATAGAGAGGAGAAGGGTTCAGAAGGGGCATGCCTGGAGGGACATGGAAGGGCTTCATCAGTGGCTGGGAGACTGGACTCATCAAATTACAGACTGGCCCCTAGTTTAGGGAAGAGAGTCAGGGGGCTAAGATTTTACCTGCTCAAAGCTTGCCTGCTACTGTTACATGGGAGCTGACAGGTCAGAGACAAGACTTAGTTACAGCAAGAGCAGTAGCCAGACTTGGCCAGGTCATCTTTGTTCCCCTTGTTGCTCAAGTCCCCTGGGCCAGCAAAGAGGGGCCCAGGTAGATGCCATGCCGTAGCAGGTTTGCATTAAACCTGAGGGTTGCTGAGCTTGGGAAATTCATCACCATGTAGTGAATGAAAGCAAACCTGCTATTTGTTTGGGGGGGAGGTGTTTACCTTTTCCTTCCGGATTGTTCTCTGCGAACATAGTTTGGAAAGGTAGCCCAGGTAGTGGCCAGAGCTTTGCATTCTTGGTATTCCCAGCAAGAACATGCAGGGATGCTCAGGATCATGGTGGATTGCCTCATCCCAAAGTCTACCTAAGCTGTGTACACTTGGTTTAACTCAAATTTTTACATAGGCTATTCAATCTGATTAATCTGGCCAAGAAAGGCCATGGCCAAGTTCATTCAGTATATCTCCTTCAATTATTAATTTTTTTGAGAGAAAATCAGTTTTATTTAGTTTTTCATGTGGCTTTCATTGCTCCGACACTTTGTTGTGTACATGGTGCTGGGGTTCGAACCTGTGTCCTCATGCATGCCAGGCAAGTACCATAACCGAACTACTGCTCCAGCCCCTCTGCTTCAATTATTAAGGCGACAGTCAGATGTAATTTTTTTGTTTCTTTGTGAGGTTTTTTTGTTTTTTTTTGTTTTTTGGTTTTGTTTTGTTTTTTGTACTGGGGAGTGAAACCAAGGGTGCTTTATTGAGCTATATCCCCAGTCTTTTTAAAATATTTATTTATTTGTAATGAGAATTAAACCCAGGGGCAATATCCCTAGCCCTTTTTATTTTACTAACTTTTTGGTAACACAGGATGCTTAACCACTAAACCACATGCCTAACCTTTTCTAAATTTTTATTTTGAGACAGAGTCTAAGTTGCTTATGGCTTCACTTAATTACTGAGGCTGGCTTTGAATTTGTGATCCTCCTGCCTCAGCCTCTTGAGGTGCTTGGATCACAGGCATGTGCCATCAAGCCTGGCTTTCTAGCCCTATTTATGTTATTTTAATTTTTTTTTTTTTTAAATGAGAGGGACAGAGAGAATCAGTTTTATTTAGTTTTTCATGTGACTTTTGTTGCTCAACACTTCATTGTGTACGTGGTGCTGGGGGTTTGAACTCATGTCCTCACACATGCCAGGCAAGCACCAAAATTGAGCCACCGTTCCAGCCCCTAATTTTTTTTTTTTTTTTTAAGATAGGATTTTGCTAAATTGCTGAGGCTTGCCTTGAACTTGAAATCCTCCTGCCTCAACCTTTTGAGTCTCTGGGATTAGTTATTTGCCACCACACCTGGATGCAGATGTATTTTATCTTAAAGAGTAAGAGTTAATATTATTTTTTCATTTGGTTTTTGTTTTTCCTCCACTTAGCTGTGTATATGGTGCTGGGGATTGAACTCAGGTCCTCATACATGCCAGGAAAGCACTTTACTGCTGAGCTACTGCTCCAGCTTTTCAGATGTATTTTAAATAGCAAGAGGAGACCAGTCTGCCATATTGCCCTCAACCATGTCTTCCAGAGTTCCTGACTTAACCTACTGTGATTAAATCCTGAGGAGACCAGTAGGTCTTGTTTTGAACAATCAGGATATGATCTAAGACCATTCTGTTATCCATCACCATTCACATAAGAAAGTTTAGATTTACCTGCTGACCTTCATGGATGTTGTTGTTGTTTTCAGGACTGCATATTGAAGCTCGGAGTGCTTTACCACTTAGCTTCATCTCAATTCCCTATTTTAATTTTTGTTGTTGTTGTTGTTTTGAGACAGGGTCTTGCTAAATTGCCCATGTTGGCATTGAACATGTGCCGCTGCACCTGGCTATGGATGTTTTTATTAGTAATTACAGGGGGTAACAGATGGGCCCAAAGCTACTCTGTCTCCTATGGAGACACATTCTGTGGCCCATTCTCTGTCACCTTACACTTTGAATTACCAGTACACTGTTCGCCTGAGCCCCGAAGTCAACGTCACTGCAGAGTTTTAGCCTCAGTTGCCCTGTATGATATAATCCAGGGCTGCTGTGATATCAGGAGTAGATACTTTTGTATCTGTTAGATTGAAACAAGATTGTGCAATTCTATGCATCTGTACAGGGTCACTTTCAGGAGCTACCTTTTATGGTGTCAGGCTCAGTAGAAGAGTTCTGTACTGACTTTGTCCATATGAGTTTTCTCATCACATGGATGGGAATGACACACCCAGCAGATGGCTAGACTGTCAGTGGCAGCTGCCACTGAGCTCTGGCAGAAGCTAAAATTGTTTTGCCAGATGGTAGTGCTAGATTTAAGGGACAAAGAAAGCACTTTGTAGAGTCCAAGGGACTACCTCCCCAGCTACTAGAGTATTGCTACAAAATCCATGTGTCCCATCCAAGTATCTCTAATTTCACTTTTCTCTGATCATCCTTTCCCCTCGCCTAGACCTTTAAGAAGGGTCATGTATGAATGGGACAAGGGTATTTTTACAAATTTATAGAGATTCATTATATCTTCCATCATTGGCCACAGCAGGGGTGTCGGCAGGTAACCACTGGTCATCCTAGTGGTCATTATCCTGATCACTTTAGTCCATACAGTTCCAACCCAAGACTCAGGGAATCAAGCCAAAACCATTGGATCTTCTGCTTTGTGCCTGTTTATTGGGTGCCTTGCTACATGGAGCAGTGATGCCATGTAGGGGCAGAGGTGGTATAAATTTGATTAGCAGTTTGATTCCATTTGACCTTATCAGAGAATGGGCCTTACTATGGGCTCCAAACAAGTGAGCCAGACAGTCTAGTGAGCAACCATAAGGTGTTTCCACAGGTTGTAGCCCCATTGAGGGGCAGGGATCTTCGATCTTCCAGTCTGTATGTAATCGTTGAGTGGCAAACTCTTAGAAAAGTCAGTAAGAACATACCATGTCCGGTTGCTAGCAGTGTCGTCTAAGGAAAGGGTGACAGCTTTTAATTCAGATCTTTGGAAGATACACAGTGTTCTGCTTATCATTTTGCTCCTGACTGTGATTTACTCCAGAGAAAGAACAATCAGAAGAGGGAAAAGGCACATGGGGCAGAGTCTAGGGAAATCGACTTCCACAGCTGTCTTCCAGTAGTCACACGATATGCTTAACTCCTGTAGCAGCAAGTTTGACAACACTGTAAAATGTTGTCTACCAGGGAAGCTCTTAGAGACATAGTGCCCTGGGTTTTTCTTGGGAGCCTGTCACATGGTCATCCTTTGCCTAACCTGTGCAAAATTTCCAGACTCCAGAAGGAAAGCAAGTAATCAACATAAGCCATACTGTTTGCACAGACAGCTTAGGCACACTAAACTACTCTTTTATATATATATATATATCTATATCTAATGTGTGTGTGTGTGTGTGTAACAGGGAGTGAAAGAAGGAGTCAGTCTTTTTTTTTCCTTCACTTAGGTGTATATGTAATGCTGGGGTGTGAGCCTGGGTTTTCATGCATGCCAGGCAAGTGCTCTACCACTGAGCCACCTCTCCATTTCACACCAAACCATTCTTATTGGTTAGGATGGTAGGAACCTTCTTAAAATATTTACATTAAGGCTGGAGCGGTGGCTCAGTGGTTACGGTGCTTGCCTTGCATACATGAGCATGTGGGTTCAAACCCCAGCACCATGTACACAACGAAGTCTTGGAGTAACCAGGGCCACATGAAAACTAAATAAAGTTGATTCTCTCTTTCTCTGTCTCTCTCTCACTGTCTCTCTCTCTTTATTAAAAAAAAAAAAAAAATTACGTTCCCAGATGCGAGTCAAGGGGCTGCTTTGAAGCAGGCTAGCTATTTATTTATTTATGTATTTATTTTGAGAAGGATGCTGAGAGAGAGAGAGAAAATCAGTTTTTATTGAATTTTTCACATGGCTTTCGTTGCTAACACACTTTGTTGTGTACATGGGTGCTGGGGTTTGAACCCGTGTACTTGCGCATGCCAGGCAAGCGCTATAACCACCGAGCCATCACTCCAGCCCTATTTTTATTTTTTTAAAGAGATATTTTATTTGGTTTTTCATATGGCTTTTGTTGCTCCAAGACTTCATTGTGTACGTGGTGCTAGGGTTTCAACTTGGGCCCTAACCGCTGAGGCACCACTCCAGCTATTATTTACTATTTTTTGAACTGGAAATTGAACCCAAGGACACCCACCATTAAGCTACACCCCCAGTACTTTTTTTTTTTTTTTTAATTTTGGCTACATCTTCAGTCCTTTTTATTTTTTTATTTTGAGACAGGATCTTGCTAAGTTTCTGAGGGTGTTGGCTGTATTGTTGAGACTAGCCTCAATCTCCCAAGTTGCTGGGATTACAGGCATGGCCACCATGGCCGACTGGAAACAGACCTTTTAAAGAATACCGGTCAGGCCTGAAATGTTAATTTGTTTCTGTACAACATCTAAGCTTTTAACTTAGCTGAGCTACGGTGGGCAGGCCTGGGTATTTAGAGGAACCTCTGAATCAGGGCCCTCGAGCCATTGACTTTGCTCTATGCTGCAGAATGGGGGATATGGTTTCCCCCCACAGAAGTAGCTACCATGCCTTCAGGCAAACCCAAGATGACATATCCCTTAAAGCTGTTTACTGGAGCTTTGAGTAAGCAAATGATCAACGTCCCTGGAAGAGAACAGGCAGGACCTTGCGTTCTTCACATACCAGCCAGAACATGCAAGTGCTGGAAGCCATGGTAGATTGTACCCAGGGAGGTGCTTTATTGCTGTGAAGTGGGCTCTTCTCACCAAGCACTCGGCCTCCCCTCTCACACGGAGAAAGATGAGTGCATAAGCCACACAGAGAAGGAGTGCCAGGATAAATTTAGTATCTGCATAATGTGCTCCTGGACATAATCATAGCAGCAGCATATATTTCTATTTCTTATTGTCTGGGGATGGTCCTGAGATTGATTGATAATTGATTGATTTATGCTTGCTGTCTTGGGGATCAAACTCAGGACCTCATGTGTACTTGGCAAGAGGTCTACTACTGAGCTACACCCTCCCAACCGACCTGCTTTTTGGTGGATCTGTCCACCTGCTGCTCATCTCATACAGGCTCTTTGTGCTGGAGAGTGGGAGTGTTGTTTTATTTTTTTGGTACTGGGGATTGAACCCAGGGTGCATAACTACTGAACCACATCCCCAGCCCTTTTTATTTTTTTATTTTGAGACAGGGTCTCTATAAGTTGCTTAGGACCTTGTTAAGTGGAATCCTCCTGCTTCAGCCTCCCAAGTTGCTGGAATTACAGGCATGCGCCACTGTGCCTGGCTTGCTGGGGAGTCTTCTAAGAGTCCTCTTCTACATCTTATGCATCATCACCATTACCTGATTATATCAGGCTGTGTGCTGGTCATGGTCTCTGTCCTGGGGGCTGGCCCTGTCCTTGCTTTTCAGGTGCTCACAGTATACTGGGGATGGCAGCAGGGAAATAATGTCTCAGTCCAGCATGATTCCTGTGTTGGTGGTGGAGAGAAGCATAATGAGGGGGAGCCTGCCCTAGCCTCTCCTGGAGGTGGTGCAGGCAGTGGGGTGAGTGGGAGTTGCTGCGTGGACTAGTGCAAGGATGGCCTTCCAGGCAGAAGCATGTGCTTTTGTGCCCAGAAACATGGCACATTCATTTGTTCAACATTTAGTGAACTTTGGTTGACTCCAAGCCAGTGGGGAGACAGACTAGCTCTGTTCTCCTGGGAGTGGCATTTTTTGCTGGGGGAGATACGTGGTCAATAAAGTATACATGATATGGTAGGTGGTAGCAAAGGCCATGGAGAGAAAACCGGGCGTCTGTGGTTAAGGAATGCCCAGGATCAGGCAGGGATACAGTTGCTGTTTAGTGTGGAGTGAATGCATCTTGCTAAAAAGATCTGAAGGAAGTGAGAGGGAGCCAGCTGGGGAAGAAGTTTGCAGGGTAAAGGGGCAGTGACTGCAAAGGCTGTGTTCAGAGCATCTTTGGAGGTGGGAGAGTAGACATTGTAGGCCAGACCTCAGAACTTCAAGGGTCTTCCTGGAGCTTTGGCATTTGTTCTGAGACACATGGAGGGAGACCAGGCTGATGGGCGCTGCCATGCTACTTTAAAAGTATAAACCTGCCTGCTGGGTGGAGTGTGGTCTTAGGGCCACAGTGGGAGCAGAGACACAGGTGAGAAGGCTTCTATGCTTGTCTGCTTGGGAGTTGAAGGCAGCTATGGTGGCTAGAACCAGGGGAGCAACAGCGGAGCTAGTGAGAGACAGTCAGGTTCTAGTTCTCTTTTGGAAACAGAGCCAGTAGGATTTGCCAAGGAAACGTGGTGAGAAAGAAAGAAGTGTTAGGGTGATTGGAAGATCTTGGACTGAGTGTCTTCAAGAAGGGGTCTGTAGGGGCTGGAGTGGTGGCTCAGTGGTTATGGCACTTGCCTAGCATGCGCGAGTATGTGAGTTCAAACCCCAGCACCACATACACAACAAAGGGTTGGAGCAACGAAAGTCACATGAAAAACTAAATAAAATTGATTCTCTCTTTCTGTTTCTCTCTCTCTCTCTCTCTCTCTCTTTCCCTCTTTAAAAAAAAAAGAAGAAGAAGAAGAAGGGGGTTGTATATTCTCCAGTGTGTGGAGAAGGAATTGTATTTCTCATGCTTGTGTAGAAAGTACTGAAAGCTATGGGACAGGATGTGGTCACGTTAGGGGCCAGGTAGATGGACAGAGGCCTGGGTTGGAGTTACTATTAGAGGTTGGGGGAATGAGGAGGAACTAGCAGAGAACCCCCTGGAGGAGCAGTCAGTGTGAAGAGAGTGACTTGCCACCTGCTGCTGGGAGGTCAAGGGAGATGAGGACTGAATTAATGCTAGATATAGAATTGAGTGCTGGAAGCCATCAGTGGTACTAGGGATTGAACCCAGGGGCACTTTACCACCTAGCCACAACCCTAACCCTTTTTACTTTTTATTTTGAGATATAATCTCCCTAAGTGGCTGAGTCTGACCTTGAACTTATTATCCTTCCTGCCTCAGCCTCCCAAGTTGCTGGGATCACAGGCGTGCAGCATAGTGCCTGGCCCATCAGTGGTGCTCAAGTGATGTGTTCAGGTCCCATAGCAAGTGCATGGGAGACCTGGTGGATTGGTCCTTGCTGGGCCTCCCACTTGCTGTTTGACTTGAGCATATCACTTACCTTCTCTGGGCCACACTTTTGTGATCTCCCCCATTTCCTGGGAGGCACTGCTCAATCTAATCTGGGTGGGTAGATTACTCCACAAGGTGGAGCTCTTAGTTTGTTTTCGTTCGTTTGTTCGGTCTTTCTTTTTTTTTTTTTTTTTTAAGAGACAGAGGGAGGGACAGTGAGAGAGAAAGAATCAATTTTATTTAGGTTTTCTTGTGGCTTTCGTTACCCTGACACTTTGTTGCGTATGTGATGCCAGGTTTGAAACCGCATCCTTGTGCATGCAAGGTAAGCACTAACTGTGGAGCCACCACTCCAATTTGTTTTAAATGTCTCCCTTGAACAAGCATTTGTCAAATTTTTCCTAAAAACATATAAAAAGGGCATGTTTCACAGCTTGAGTTTTGGCTATTCCATCTATCATATTTTGACTGGCTCGTTCATTCGTTTGAAGACATCAAGTGCTAATGAGAAGCAGGCCGACATTGAACTAGGCACGTAGGGCTTGGTGGTGAGCAACACCTGACACCATCCTTGTGTCCTGCTGAAACATGGTACCTGGCAGGATGATGGGCATGGAGTGGGTGATCACAAGGGAGAAGCACTAAAAAGAAATCAGCACAAAGTAATGGTTTGCCAGTGAGGAGGTGGCCCCAGAGGAGGTCCCAGGCACATTGACAGCCGAGCTGAAGCTAATATGGCAAAGCAGGCAGGGGCTAGGAAGAGAATTCTGTACCTAAGCCCCAGTACGTGCACAGGCCTGGGAGTGCACAGAAGGACAGAGAGGCGGGTGAGTGGGTGCTCAGTAACTTTACCCTGAGAGTCTTGCAAAGTCATGGTAAGCAGGAGTGTAACGAGATCAGATTTACATTTTGGAAAAATCTAGCTGTAATGAGAGGGACCCAAGTGGCTGTGGGGAGACCTCAAGATCTCCTGGAGTTGTCCAGAAGAGAGTTGGAGGTGGAGATGTGGGGTGGAGGTAGTAGAGATGAAGAGAAGCAAATGGGTTTGAGGAGGACTTAGGGGTCAAAATGAGCCAGGCCTTGGTGATAGACTCAGTGCAGACGTGGGGCAAGTGAAGTGGGACTCCTCATTTCTGCCCTGCTCCCCTAGATGTGTACAGGTATCACTGTTCTGCAGGATAGGAACGCCGGAAGAGGATGGGTCTTTGGGAAAATGGAGCCTTGCCAAATTTGGGGGTATTTAGGACATTCTAGTGGAGGTATTAGATAGGCATTTAGACTTGGAGTTGCAGGTCTGAGAGATAATTGACCAAATAGACGAGCGGAAGCTATGGGGTAGGGGACACTGCTTGAGAGTGCAGAGGGAGAAGAACCCATGGCCTGCCTGGGATTGTAGTTGACGATGCCCCAACCAAAGTCTTTGTCCTCTGCCCAGCCCTCCTTGCCCTGTGTTCTGTCTCTTCCTCACACTTGCTCAGGTCATGCCAGTTTGACCTTTGCTCCACTTCTGTTCCTGTGCACTCTCACCTCATAAGCAGCAGTGCCTATTGTCTGCCCACTGTTTAGGACTTGTTGGCCTCCTCCCTCCTCCTGAAGGGTGTGATAGGCAGGGGCTCCAGGCCTCTGCCTAGTCCCCCCCGGGGAGTCTGTTGATTGTTTTTCAGCTCACACTTCAGCATCTGTCCTTCTGCCAGGAATGCCCTTCACTTCCCCGTTCCCCCTCCTGCTTGTCTTTCAGGAACTGATCAGCAGTTTTCCCAAGCTCATTTAACTCCATGTCTGGGGTTTCCTGAGGGCAGGACTGTGTCCGGGCAACCTTTCTGTCTCCATACCCTGTGGCCTAGCTCAGACTTTGCTGCTGGCTGACTAACTCAGATCACTCTGCTCTTTTCCTCAGTTCATTCCCAGCATCGACCCTTTCCAGAAGGCCTTAAGGGAAGAAGAGAAACGCAGGAAGAAAGAGGAGAAGCGGAAAGAGATCCGAAAAGGCCCAAGGATCTCACGATCCCAGTCTGAGTTGTAGCCCTGGAGCAGCTCAGGTATCAAGTGGTGAGCAGAAGGCTGGTCAAGGGGAAGAGGAGGCAGCCAAGTGGCATCCACTATGGTGGGGAGCACCAGCCCCTTCTGGATGGGGACTCCACATTTCCTGGGTCCTCAGGAGCTGACGGGACCAAACCTCAGTGGGCTGAATTTTCTCCCAGGACCTCTATGGAGAGGGTATCAAGGAGGCCTTTAGAGAACATCATGAGACTGCCAGGAGAGGCAGGAGGGGATCCTGGCTTGGACTCACGGTGGGTGAAGGCTCTTGGCTGGTGGCTGCTGCCCTTGCGGTGAAGCATCACTGGTAAAGGTGTGATGCCTATTTCTGGTGCTGTTGTGTCACTGAGCCTCCCGGCCTTCTCTGAGCTCCTCTCCATTGGAACCACTGAGGCTGGTGAGGGGACTAGGAGGGGACTGTCCAGACCAGCTTGGAGGATGTTCCTGCCATGTCAAGAAGAGCCCCAGGCCTTGTGGAGCGGAGAAACAGTGGCTTGGCTCAGACTTCTGTTCCATCCTCATTGCCCTTGATGAGAGATCAGTGTCAAGAGGAGACCTGGAAGTGTCCTGGGAGGATATTTGATCCAAGGAGACTTGGAGCAATAGGATCTCTGTCCTCAGATACCTGGGGAGAGTCATTGAGCAGGCACTGGGAACAATCAACTTGCTCTCTCTGGCAGTGGTGGAGGACCTTCGACCTGTGAGTGGGGGCTGTAAGGCATTAGCAGGACACTACTTTGCAATGACAGGGCTGGCTTGAGCCAGTTTAGTCAGAGAGCAAATTCCCCATCTCAGGAGGTATGCATAGGGAATTAGGCCCTGAGTGGGCAGTGTGCTTTCTCTGCCCCCCAGTGAAGATGGCTGCCCTTCATTCCTGCCCCTTCCAAGCACAGGAAGGAGGGGCTTCAGTGGGAATTCTGCCTGTGCCTCTTTGACCTTGCAGAGCTGGGTTCTGCCTCTAAATGGGGCAGGATACACAACTCTCCTCAAAGCCCTGCACACCTGACCTTGAATGCACACAAGCAAAACTTAAATCGTAGCCTATCAGGCTTGCCGACTGACTCTGGCCTACCCCTTCTCTTCCCTGTGCTGTTAGCTTCAATGACAAAATGAATTTGATATATCTGAACTTTCTGCCCATCCCTAACCTGCTTTCCTCCTGGCCTGGGCAGTAAAGGGAAGCCAAACCTTAGGCAGGCTCTGTGGATGGGCCCTGAACATCCTGTAGCCTATTCAGGAGAAGTAAGAGGACAAGAAACAGCTGGAAGAGAGCTGGGAGGTAAGATGGAGACGTCTTCCTGTCAGAACTTCACACCAGGCATCTGCTCCCATCACCAGCTTAACCTCAGAGATCTGGGCTCCATCCCCAGCTCTACACCTCCTGGCCCTGTGACCTCAGCCAATTTCTGTGAGGATTACAGCAGATAGGGATGCTAGAGTTTGTAAACTAGAGGGCTAGAGAAAATGTGGAGTCCAGTGATCAGCTGTTTATCCTGTCCTGGTGCTCTCACAGTTGGGGTCCAGGGCAGCACCAGGCTCTTCCTGTCCCCTTCATGCTGGAGAGGAGGTGGTTGCTAACTTTGCAGGGAAGGTGCTTTCCTCCCTTAATTGGAGGAAGAACTTTCTAAGAATCAGGCCTAGCTAGGGACCTAGCTTTCTCAGGGAGGCTGAAGGATACCTCAGGACAGTGCAGAGGTAGTTCCAGCTTTGGCTGGGGGTCCTCCTGAGTGACTTCGAGTGGGTTCTGACATCAGCAGGATGTTATAATGTGAGGCAGAGCTTGGCTAATGCAGTGATGAGGGAGCCAGTCCAGTGTGCTGGGAAGGCCTGGGCGACTTGGCACTAGCCAAGGCTCTGGCCCTTGTCAACAGTTGTTATCAGAAATAGGCCTTTCTCTTTCAGATCCTTGGGTTTCTCAGAATGCTCAGGTGTTTGGGAGGATAAGAAGCTGTAGAAATGCTGGGTGTGGTGATGCATACCTATAATCCTAGCAGTTTATGAGGCTGAGGCAGGAGAATCACAAGTTCAAAGCCAGCCTCAGCACCTTAGAGAGGACCTAAGCAACTTAGCAAGGCCCTGCCTCAAAATAAAAGAGGGCTGGGATGTGGTTCAGTGTTAAGTGCCCTTGGGTTCAATCCCTGATTCCAAAAAATTAAAAAAGAAGAAGAAGAAGAAGAAGCTGTAGGTAAGGCCCCTGTAAGCAGAAGGTACCTGGAATTTACGTGACTTCTTGGTTACATGTGCCCTTCTCTGATGGTCCTTTGGCCCATAGATTTGTTGAACACCTACTGCATGCAGGGCCTAGGGAAGGGGCCTAGTTTTCTCTCTCCACCTCTGCCCCACATGTCACCTCCTTCCTCCTGGACTCTTCTCCCTACACCTTCAGCCTCTCTCCATCTTGGTGAATCCCCTCCTTTACCTCAAGTGGGTCCAAGGGCTCCATCGGCCACCTTCAGAAGAAAAAACAACAAAAATCCCCATAACCATTCTGTTTGCTGCTTCTCTTCTTGCCTTTTGCTGCCATTTTTTATTGTTGTGGCCATTTGTTCTGGGAACTCTGCTTTCTGGGTCTTGTGCAAGCAAAGAGCACCCTTTCCCCAGCTGTAAAGGCCCGGTGGCACTTTTTTGTCCAGCCTTTCCCTGGAGCTGGGATTCACTTACCTGGACCTCCACCAACTAGGCACCTAGCATGTATGAGTTTTACTGGTGGCTGCAGGTACCAGGGACATCAGTGTACGTGGGCAGCGGGGAGGGTATAAGGGGTGTTTCTAGTGGCCAGTCCGGTGACCAGTGCTAGGAGTGCCCATTGGTGTCAACGGTGGTATGGTGTAGTCTGCTGAGCTTCCAGGCCCCATGTGTGGCAGCCCTGGAGAGTCTGGGAGCCCCTGACATCCTCTAAGGTAGGGCTTCTCAGCAATGGCACTATAACATTTTGGGCAAGGAAATTCTTTGTTGTGTATGTGTGAGGAGTGCTGTCCCAAGTGATGAATATTTAGGAGCATCCCTAGCTTCTACCTACTAGATGCCAGCAGCAGTCCCTCAGTTGTGACAACTAAAATGTCTCTAGACATTGCCCGATGTCCCCTGGGAAACAAAACCTCCCTGGTCTGTGGTCCTTCTCCCAGCCCCCTGCATCCTTGGCCCAGAGAGACACTACTGGTGGCTGCCATTTCTTGAGGCGATTCTCTTGAATTTCTTGACCTGGTGTTCTGCCCTTTGACTGAGCCTGCTTTTTCTCTTCCTGGCTGCTCTTTCTTCATTTGACCCTTTAAATGAGTTTTTTGGTTTAGCCTCTCTGTTTCCTGGGCAGCCACACCCTCTTAAGACCTCAAAGTTGATCCTATGTCACCATCTGATAATCCTCATTGCTTATATTTCAGTTTGTGCCAAACCAATCTTGTTTCCCACTCTCTAACCCCATCTCTATGTCAAACTCTTGGTTAATTCTTCTGGAAGACTTCCTGGAGGAAGTGATAACTGAATCCTGAAAGAGTGGAGGGGGCCGGGAGAGGACAGGTACTAGGAAGGAGCAAAGGGCAGGCTTCAGGGTAAATGGGCATATGCGTGGTTCTCTATCACAGCCTAGAGCAGGTGCCTATCCATGATAAATACCTCAATGTAATGGTCACCTAGTCCGGCCCCTCTGTTTTTAGGCAAAGAACATAGTTGTTGAACAGCAACTTATTAAAAGAACTTATCAAAAGCTGCTTGCCCCTCAGACCCAGCCTCCGTCCTCCCAGCCAGAGCAAAGTGCCACTTGGAAAAGACATTCATTTAGGTAGGATCCAGGGCCAGAGGAGAATGTCTGAGTTTTGGGCCTAGTGCAGCACCATTCTTTCACTACTCCTACTGAGCCAGGGCCCGCTGGTAACCATGGGAACGGCTACAGAGTGAGAGGTGCCCCCTGACCTGGTACTCTAGGCAGACCCCTGTGGATTTGCTGAGGTGCTGGGGCAGGGGCACTAGATCAAAGGGAGTTTTATGGGACTGTTGCTGCACCCTGTTAGATTAGCAGACAGTAACCTTCAGTTTTTGTCTCAAAAATAAAAATAAAAATATTGAAAATATCAGTGGGGATATAGCTCAGTGGTAGAGCACTCCAGTGTTGAGTCCCCACTACTGAAAAATAACCCATCCTTGAGGAGCCCCAGCAATGCCACTGAGCAGTATAGCTGAAGGTGGCACCATCAGCCCAGTGCTAGATCCAGAGCAGGGCAGCTGGTTCTGGTCAGTTTTCTGTTTCTCTTGTTTCTCATTAGCGATGCGTGTTCGTCATAAGAAGTAATTAAGACAGTACTAAAATGTCAGGAGGAAAGTACAGTCTCACCACTCTCATCCACAGCAGACATCCTGCTGTTGGCCTGCCTTATTTTTTCAGTCAAAATTGCTTCCTTGTGTCGGAGCTGACTATATGCCAGGACTTGCTTCTCCAGCCTCAACGTGTCTGTCCATGTCATCTGTTCCCCTGGCTATACCAGAGGCAGAGCTGTCCTCATAGTTTTGAGTTTCATCTTAAATGCCACCTCAGAGTTTGGTCTCTTTATTTCTTTTTTCCTTCAGTACCAGGGATGGGACCCATGTCCTCAGGCAGGCTAGGCAAGTGCTCTGCCACTGAGCCATACCACCATCCAGTCTTTTTGACCCCACAAGTTAGGTCCCATTACTTCTCCTTGGTCACTTGTACCACCATCTGTCAATTTTTTTACTACCTTTCTCTCCTTTTCACTAGATTGGAAGCTCTTTGAGAGCAGGAACTCTTTGCCTACCAGAGATAATAAAAGTCAAAAGAATGTGCAAATGGTCTTCACAACTATGAGCACCACTGTATCCCCATTTCAGAGATGACAAAACAGGCTTAGAACAATTATGTAACCAGCCCAAGGTCACAATGAATTAGATCCATGTGTCTGTCTTCACATGCTGGCTCTTAGGAAACTTGCTTTTCCCTGTAGCAGATTATGAAAGCCTTTTCTTGCCAGTACATATGCGTGTGTGTGTAATTTTTGATGTCATGATACTCCATCATGAAGGTGTAAATTTATGCAGTGACATTGGGCTTCACAATTTTACGCTTTATGATGAACGTCTCTGAGCACACGTTTATTTCAGCATTTCTTTGAGCACTCCTTTTATTCCTTAGAATAAATTCCTGGAAGTTTGCACCTTTTGTGTACACGTGACCAGCTGCAAGATGGGGCAGCGAGGTGCCTGCTGGAGTGGGAAACCGTGGGTGGGGTGTACGTCAGAATCCCTGGGGAACTTTTTCTGATTCGCAGGTGCCTGGTCCTCGCCACAGGAGGCTGGTGAAGGGCTGGGCACTGGCTTTGTTTATTTAAACCTTAAAGATTGGGGACTAATAGCAAAAGCGCGAGGTCACAGCAGGTGCAGACACGCACAAGTGGTAGTGTTGACTGCTCCAGGACAATTTGCGGCCCCGCCAACCTGTAAAAGGGCTGGGAAGAACATGACTTGGGCGATCTCGACTCTCTCCGTCACCCATGTGGGTGGATATATTTGATTTCACCGGCTTTCCCAGGCGGGCAGGGCTGGGCACCGCGGGGCTGGAGGAGAGGCAGCTAGGAAGATGACGTAATGTGCTAGCAGCCTGAGCCCGGGGCGGCGGGGGTCGCGACCGGACCGCGGATCGTTAACCCTTTAATTCCAGGTGGGGGTTGTAATTGCTAGGAGAACAGATCCAACCGAAAAGGAAGAGGCTCCTTTAAGCAAGGGGAAGGAGGTTGGGCGGAAGACCGGGCGGCCGCGCTCTGCATTGGCTCTGAGGCCGCGGGGGGCGGGGCCTGGCCATGCAAATTTCAGCTGCTGATCGATGACGCGCCATCACCCCACGCGCCGGTTCGCGCGCGGGTTGGCTAAGTCGAGCCTGGTCCCATTGACAACAAACAAGGGGGCGCGCGGCCCGCGGGCGGGGCCGCGAGGGCGGGGGGTTCCCGCCCCGCCCCTTCCGCGCGGCGCCCGGGCGCAGCACAAACATGGCGGCGGCTGGCACGGGCCGGTGAGGCGGTACCGGGCGGGGGCTGTCGGGTGTCATGGGCAGTGGCGGCAGCACCGCCCCCGCGTCTCCCTGAGTGGGACGGCAGGGGGGGCCTCTGCGCCAAGCCAGGCGATGGACGAGAGTGGCGAACTGGGCGGCCTGGAGACCATGGAGACCCTCACGGAGCTGGGCGACGAGCTGACCCTGGGGGACATCGACGGTGAGCAGTGGGTGGGTGGGAGTGCGGGAATCGCTCGGGGAGGAAGGGGTTACGGCGGCGCGCGCGGGTGCGCGTGCGCCCACCCCACCGCCCCGGCTCGCGCGGGAAGAACCCTGCGCACCCGGTAGCCCGGGCGGTCCCCAACCCTTCCGGCGCGACGGGTGTGAGCCCTGGGCCCGAGCGCTCAGCCCCGGGAGGCGGTGGAATCCCGGGAGCTGGTGGACCCGAAGCGGATGGAGGAGCGCGGGGCCGGGGGCGTCTCAGCGAGCTGCCTCCCTCGCGCACCCACACGCGCTGTGGGTAGTCTGGCTCGCCTCCGCTCCCCGACCCCGCGTCGCACCTGTCACTCACTCCGGCCGCCACTGGAGGGGCTCGGGATTCCCCAGTCTGGGCCCCCCCAAGCTTGGCGTCAGCCACCCGTGGTTTCCTGGGGATTTACAGACGGCTGGGTCTCCGGGTGCTTTGGGAAACTTTGGGCAGCAGCTACAGAAGCAACTTGCTGATGAAACAGTCGTGGTGGCGGAGTGTGGCCGCCTCTCCAGGGGTAGAGACCCCAGGCGCTCGTGCTATCGCAAAGGGAATTGAGCAGCAGGAATTCTGAGTAGTGACCTCTGGTACAAGTTGGGGAGAGGGTGGCCATTGTTCCGTCGGCTTTAACAGCGGTGTGGAGGAGCTGTTAGGAAACCCAGGAAGCCACTCCTGCAATGTTTTCGTATTTTGACCATGGAAAACAATGTTTGGAAAGGGTCTAGGACTTGCCCAAGGTCACCATGCTACACCGTGCTAGTTACAGAACCCAGTTCTCCCAGTTCCTGAGTTATTGGTTTCTTGACATCCTTTGGGGATTCGGAATTTAATGAATAGGCTACTAATCTTAATGACTTTCAATAATGGAGCTATTCTGATATTCTGATATTCTAAGCCCCAAATACCTTGTATTAGTTCACTTATTCCTCCCAACAATCCTGTGAGGTAGGTAGTCTTATTGCCTGAGGTGGGAGATGGTGTCTGAGGTCATTCACCCTAGAGTCCAGAGCCCATGCTTTTAAGCAATAACTCAGGAGCATTGTGCTTTGCAGTTTACAAAATGCCTTCAAGTCTCACTATAGCCTTATAGGCAAGTATGATGACTACAGTCCCATTTTTCTGAAGAAACAGTAAAAGATTCTCTTCTGGAAGAAGAGATAAGTAGCAGCAACTATTTGAAAAATATGTTTGCCATTTTCCCATTTTGCTTTTGTAACATTTTTCTCCCTTGATTTGTCCCTACTTTGTTTTAGTCATCCAGGTAAAATAGTAAGATGGTTAATGGAAGACCACATCTAACCACAGACCTTCCACTAAGTGCTCCTAAATGGGAGGTCTGGGATGGAAGAGTTTGGGGAACATAGGGATTGTTAATGTGTTTTGAGCACTCATGCATTGTGTTAAGCACTCACACACATTAATATTCTCAGTCCTCATAACAACCCTGTCAGCTACACTTGACCATTAAACTAGTTGTCTCCCTGTGTTCGTTAACTTACTGAATGCTACACAGTAAGAAGTACACCCCAAGCTGCCTTCCAGCAAGGGCACAAGCAGAAATTCATTCTGTACTTCTATTCCCTAATTGATCCTTTTTTTTTTTTTTTTTAATGGTACCAGGGTTCAAACCCAGGAAGGCTTAGCCACTGAGCCTCATCCCCAGCCTGGTTTTTATTTTTTATTTTGAGAAAGTGTCTTGCTAAGTTGCTGTGGCTGACTTTGAATTTGTGATCCTCCTGCCTCAGCCTCCTGAGCTGATTAGAGTACAGGCTTTAATTTGTAATGTGTTAGGTTGCCTAGTGGTTAACATTAACTTTATCTTCATAGATGACTGAATAAAATAAGTACTTTGGGAACTACTTTCCAGTAGTCACTGAACAGTGACTTCAAAGGCCCCCATATCAAATGTTCCCTGTCTTCGGTTGGTCAGCAGGTTGGTCTTCGGTTGGTCAGTGCTGGCTGTGGTGACTGAGCTGTAGGAGACAATGGAAGCTAAGACAGATTGAATTTTATGGTTGCATGGACCTTGAGATGAGTAATAAACCATATTGCTGAGTGAAGAACAGTTTATAATTACTGCACAGGACAGTAAGTGAAAGTCAGTGGCCAGGGAACTTGGTAAAGGCTGGGGTGTTTGTTAGCTTTTGGTTGCTGTGACAAAATAACAAAGAATCAATTTAGAGGAAGAAAGATTTGTTTTGGCTCATGGTTTCACTCCATGGTCACTTGGCTTCATGGTTTCTGGGCCTGTGGTAAGGCAGACCAGGGAGGATGTCAAAGCGGCTAGAGAGTGGTGGGTGGAGGGAGGATTTCAAAAGTAAAGTCCCTGAGGCAAGCCTCAAAGGACCCACCCTCTTCAGCGAGATTCCACCTCCTACAGTTTCCACCACCACCCAGTTGTCTCTTCAGCTGTGAAATCATCAATGAGTCAATTCATTGATGAGGTTAGAGTCCTTGTGATCTGTTCACTTCCAGAAAGCCCCACCTCTGAACATTGTTGCATTGGGGACCTAGCCATCAGCACATGAGTCTTTGAGGAACATTCTAGATCCAAACCTTAATAGCTGGTTTACCAGGAAGACTACACTAAGGATGTAGCCTTTGATCTGGGCCTTGGAGGACAAGAAGGGTTGGGCAGGCTAAAGGCCAGGGGTCTGCAGATAGAAGCATCTCTTGATACTCACCCATCTGTCCCCTCCAGAATGTAGTACAGTGTGGGTAAGGACCTTACTTTTATTCACCTGAGTTCTTTGCACCTAGAATAGTGAGGGTGCCAACTAAACATTTGTGGACTACTTGGATGAATACAATGACCTTGAGCTGGGGAGAATACTAATTGTACTAGCCATAGTCTTTGGGATTGGTTGAGCCCCCCTTCCCCTTTCCTTTTTTTTTCTTTTTTTGGAACTGGAGATTGAACCCAGGGTTTCACACATGTGAGGCAAGCACTTTACCACTGAGCTACATCCCATCCTAGTCTTTGGGGTTGGATTAGGTCAGGCTTGGCCAGTCCAGGTGCTTGTAGGAGCCAGATAGGTGAGGAAGGGGAGAGATTGTGTGAGGACATTACTTCCTTTCTGTGTGTATTGTGGGGATAAGAGGTGCTTTCAACCCGGAGGGCTCTTGCTTACCTCCAGGAGGGGCAGCAGACAGGCAGAAATTTTAAATTCTGCCTTCTCTAATTCACTGGTGCCCTTTTAGGTTGTGGGCCCAAGTGGCTACATCCATTCACTCATTCAACACGTTTCTTAAATGGTTTCCAAGTACTCCCATCATGGACACAGTGCTTAGGATATCTTTGAACAAGGTGGACAAGGTTTCTTCTTGCTCCGAGAGCTTAACATTCTTAATGAAAACACATATACATTATATAAAATAAATGAGCCATTTTAGTAGGACACTATGAAAATAAAATGGGGCTGCATTATGAGAGTGCCTGGGGGTAGGCTTCTTTAAACTAGATAGTCTAAGGAGACATCTTAGGAAAAGTATCAGTGCCCATCCTGCCCCTACCTCATACTGGGGATTGAACCTAGTGGTACTCTAAGTCCCCAGTCCTTTTAAATTTTATTTTGAGACAGGGCTCACTAAGTTATCTAGGCTTGCAATCTTCCTGCATCAGCCTTCCAGGTATCTGGGGTTATAGGTGTGTGTCACCATGCCTAGCTCCAAGTCTGGATTTTTATATAAAATCTCTAGATTTTTGAATATTGGCTTGCTTATTATTTATTTATTTATTTTGAAGAAGCACACTGTAGCTTGAGCAGGGTGACCGACACCTGTGATCCTAACAGCTTGGGAGGGTGAGGAGGAAGATTGTAAGTCCAAAGCCAGCCTCAGCAACTTAGCCAGGCCCTAAGCAACTTAGCAAGACCCTGTCTCAGAAAGAAAGGACTGGGAGCCTAGGGAGCTGGAGCTGTGGCTCAGCAGTTATGGCAGTTGCCTGGCATGCTCAAGGACGTGGGTTTGAACTCTAGCACCATGAACACAGCCATATGTTGGAACAGCGAAAGCCACATGGAAAACTATATAAAAATGATTTTTTTCTCTCTCTTTCTCACTGCCCCTCTCTCTTTATAAAAAAAGGGGGGAGGGCTGGAGCGGTGGCTCAGCTCTTTGTGCACTTGCCTGGCATGTGCAAGGATCTGGGTTCAAACCCTAGCACCATGTACACAACTAAGTGTCAGAATAATAGAATCCAGATGAAAAAATAAAGTTGGTTCCTTTTCTCTCTCTCTCTCCCCCCCCCCTACTTTCTCCAACTTAATAAAGGGAGGAGGGGTGGCTGTGACTGTGGCTCTGTGGCTCAGTGCCCCTGCTTTCAATCCCTGGTACAAAAAAAGAAAAAGAAAGAAACACACTGTAGGCACCCAGCAAAGCATGCGTACTAGTTTATTTTCAGGACATTGTTCTGCTGCAGAATGATCTGTTGTCCCAGGCCTCCAGGTCTCACTTAGAATAGCGACACTACTTCCTTTTGTG
The DNA here is from genome assembly GCA_004027875.1 of Aplodontia rufa. Classification (NCBI taxonomy): domain Eukaryota; kingdom Metazoa; phylum Chordata; class Mammalia; order Rodentia; family Aplodontiidae; genus Aplodontia; species Aplodontia rufa. Next base: position 131,413 of record PVKS010000165.1, read on the forward strand.
ATGTATTTCTGTTTTTAGGAAGGTTCTTGTGCCACTTCTGGAAGGGCAGAGAGATGGAATCTTCCTCCACTGGGATCAGAAATGTGCCAGGCAAGGAGATGCACTTTCTGCTAGGCCCAAAAGAACGGGTGGAAGAGCAGCATGGCAAGTGTATGGGAGGGGAAGGGCCAGGCTGCCTTAGAAATAAAGGAATATTCCTTCTTAGAATATACAGTGTGTGTCAGGAAACAAGGTGGGGTCTGAGAGGTGAGTTGGAGCCAAATTGTGCTCCAGACACAGATATTTTGTGGAATTCAGGGAAGGAATTGTTGAACATTTTCATGTAGAGGGATGGACCCATTGATTATAGGTTTTAAGAAAATTCAGCCATGCTGATTGGAGGCAAGGAAACCAGTTTGGAGCCAACTATAACCTCCTCATGTGAGGTGAAGACCTCATGAACAGTTGACCCTGAAGGCGGGGCATAGGTAAAATTCTGAGATTCCATTAGGCTTTGAGCCTGGGGTATTAGGAGAGTTCAGAAGGCAGCAGAAAAAGCTGTTTGGAGACAAGGGTAAAATTTTGTTTTAAATGTACTGGAATTGAGGTGGGAAGGGGTATCATTTGTTAGAAAATGAGAGGCAGATACTCAAGAGGTCAAAGCAAGCAACAGAGTTGAGGTGTGATACCTGTTGATGAGCTGAGGATAGAGGTAAGAGAAGAGAACAGGGAGGTTTGAAGTGAGGGAAGTGTGATAAACTGTGTGGAAGTGGGGGCTGGAGCAGTGGCTCAGCAGTTATGGCGCTTGCCTGGCATGCTTGAGGATGTGGATTTGAACCCCAGTACCACATACACAACAAAGTGTCAGAGCAACGAAAGCCATATGAAAAAACTAAATAAAATTGATTCTCTCTCTCTCTCTCTCTCACTGTCCCTCTTTCTTTCTTTCTTTCTTTTTTTTTTTTTTTTTGTAAGGCAAAACAAAACTAAGTGGAAGTGAGCTTTTAAGGAAGTGGTCAGTGGATGATGGTGAAGTGCTGCAAAGGGCAGCAAGGATGACAAGACCATGAAAGGAGTTACGGGATTTGGCAGCTAGGAGGTCCGCAGTTGACAGCAGTCAAATGTGAGAGGCGGGGTCCAAGGCTGCGCAGGCTGGGCAGGCGTCAGGAGTGAGTGAGAGAGTGGCAAGCAGACGCAGCTGTTCTCTTTGGAGAAAGTTTAGTTTAAGAATTGTTTCAGGGGGCTGGAGCCGTGGCTCAGCGGTTACGGTGCTCACCAGGTATGCATGAGGACGTGGGTTCGAACCCCAGCACTGCATGCACAAATAAAGGAAAAACAAAACAAAAAAGATGAAAAAAACCTTTCCTTCTCTTTAAAAAAAAAAACAACAAAACCCACAATTGTTTCAATGAACTTGCTTTCTGTCTTTATGGGGGTGCCCACTTTAGACAGTTCATATTAATGGGATCAGAGAATATGTGAATTCTTAGTAGTTGTTGAGGTTCATCCACGTTGCAGGGTATGGGTACATTTTTGTTTTTCTACTCATCTGTTGACCGACTTTTGGGGCTGTTATGTGTGAAGCTGCTCTGAATGTTTGTGCACATGTTTTTATATGAACACATGTGTTCGTTTTTCCTGGTTAGAGTTACATTTTTGTTGTTTGAGTTTCCCGAGGCCTTATAATAGTCCATTTATTCTCTTTCTGAGTTTGTGTTTTCCTGTAACTAATGTTGCCCTTGTGACAGAAACCACCTGTTTGGTGGCTGGTACCTTTCTTTCCTGGAGCCTTCCCTCTTTTTGCCCTATCTGTAATTGTTAAATCTACTCTCCTGAGTTTATCTTGGGACAACCCTTAACTGTCACCTTGGGGAACAGTGTTGAAGTTCCTATTCCCTAGTTGTTTGTTTGGAGTTTTTTGGCATTTTTACCCTTTTGTTTTGGTGGAACACATCCTTTAGTAGCTCCTTCCAGAGATGTGTTTTTTGAGGCCTTGGCTGTCTAAAAATACCTTCATTCTAGCCCACTTCAATATGGTAGTGTGGCTGAGTTGAGAATTTGAGGTTGGACATATTTTATATTGGAATTTTAAAGGCATTGCTCATTGTCTTCTAGTTTCTAGTAGTTGAGAGATTTGATGCCATTTTGATTCTCAGCCCTTTGTATGTCACTGTTTTCTCTGGAAACTTTTAGGATCTTGTCCTTATCCTTGGTGTTCTGAACACCATAATGGTATACTTGATGTGTCTGGACTGTCAGTCACTGCCCCTACTTAGTGGGACACTGGAGAGCTGTGACTGATACCTGCATTCATGCAGTCCTCCTGCTCTTAGTCCACTTAGCCTGGAGAGGAATTTGCCATTCTGAAGTCTCTGGCTTCTCCCTGCAGACCTCAATTTCATCTTTGGTAGGGGACACTGAATAGGCACTCTGTAAAAGTGTGTCTAAGGTACAAAGCAAAGCATTTCAATTCAAGATGTTGGGTGACTCCCAGTCTGGTGTCAATGTCACTTAGAAGTTTGGAGTGGCAATCTGGGTGAGCCAGGAGCCAGTGCTGGGGATGGTTGTGGTCAGTATACCACTGGGCAGCAGAGGTGAGAAGGGGCAGAAACTGACTTCCCGTTTCTGCAGTAAGTGATGCTTTGGAAAAGCAGATCAGCAATTAAAAATACAGGTCTACTTTTACCCCTGTTGTATACCTTTTTACTTACTTTTTTTTTTAATTCCCAGTGCTTGGGATTGAACCCAGGAGCTTATACTTGCTAGACCAGTGCTCTACCATGGAGCCACACCCTCAGTCTCTATACTTTTTTGGGGGCACCAGGGATTGAACCCAGGGGCACTTAACCACTGAGCCACTTCCCCAGCCCTTTATAAATTTTATTTTGAGGCAGGGTCTTGCTGAGTTGCTGGGATTACAGGCATGGGCCACCACACTTGGCCATTGTATATGTGTTTAAAGACATAGGCAAGTATTGTTTTGACTCTTGAATATTTATTGCTGTTGCTAATATTTGCATTGAAAAGAGCTGCTGTTGACTGCAGCTTGTTTATTTTCCTTCAGTTTTTAGCTGCTGGTCTCGTCCATTTATGTTTCCTGGGATTGCTCAGACTGCCAGACCAGAGTCCCCTTCGGTTTCTCCTCCTCCTTCCTTCTGTTTGACTTCACCTTTGACAAACATTCTCCACATTCACACCCAGGTCTTTGGCCTAATGTTCTTGAGACTGAACAGTCTTTTATGTAGTTCTCATACTCAGCTCAGGTATTGGCATTTTCTGAAAAGTATTCTTTTGCTTCTATTTCAACTAGATCTTTTCTCTCCTCATTTGTAATTAGAAAAACATTTTTTTTTCCAGTACTGGGGATTGACCCCAACGGTGTTCTACCACTGAGCTACATTGCCAGCCCTTTTGTAACATACTGAGACAGGGTCTTGCTGAGTTGCCAAGGCTGATCTTGAACTTGTTGTCCTCTTGGTTCAGTCTCTGAAATCATTGGGATTATAACCATGCATTACTGAGCCTGGCTCATCTTGTTCTATTTTATTGACTATCTCTGCAGTCAACTCTACTTTTTAGTCCTTCTCTGTTTTGAGATCACCTGTAGACAGCACCCACTATGTGCCTAAACTTCGTCTGCTCAGACCTTTTCACAGGGTCTATTTTGTGCTGGGCGCTGGGTTCAGCACTGGCAAGGTAAAACAAGGTCACTGCACTCAGAGTGTGATGGCCTTTGATGCCAGGCACCATTACATGACCTTAACCTATTCTGTCTCATCATATGTTTTTGCTTTTAATCCTTTCTCCAGTTTTACCATATTCTTCAGATTAAGGAACTGAGGCCCACATCGACAACTACTATGTGGTAGGATGGTAGCCTCAATCCAGTTGCGTCCAACTGTAAAACACATGTTCTTTTTCCTCTACCCAGTGCCACATCCCTGTCTGTTGTATGAAGGCTTCCAAAATGCAAATGCAAGGTGGTGTAATGGACTTTGAAGCTAGAGAGACATAATCCTCTGCTTAATTATATGTTCAGTGAGCACGCATTTATCACTGGGCATTTAGTGACTTCCCCTGAGTCTTGTGACTTTTCCCCACCTTCATTTCCTGTGAAAGGTGGAGATTGGGATATGTGACATGCATGCTGCAAGAATGAAGTAAGCTAAAGTACATGAAAGGAAGCAGGCAGGAACTAACCTTTTTTTTTGACTCTGAGAATGAATGGGGGAGCCAAATGAACTGTAGTTTACAAGTTGACACTAGGACCAAGGGGCCTTTTTTAGAATACAGTTTGGGAATGTTTATTTTTTCCTTTTGAAAAAGTTTTTGTAGGTGTGGGTGAGGTGCAGAGGAGTGCAGAGTGTGGTTTAAAGTGTTCCATTTCTGGACCACAAGACTCGGGTTAAACTTTGTTAACTTGATGGAATTTTTTAGAGAAGCAGAATCCCACAGCCTGAGCCTCAAGGTAAGGCACTCTGGGGAACTTGTTTGGAAACTAAGCCTAAACCTTTGAATAGTTTACAAGCTGGAAAACAGAGCCCTTTCTGCATATTTCAGACCTTGGGGATTGCTAATGAAAATGTGTCTAAATGCCTTTTACAATCTCATTCCTCCATCTGGCCCCATGAAACAGGTCTGTTGGGCTCAGTATCTGGAACAGTGATGCAATGCTGAGCTGCTGAACCAGATGTGGAGCTGCCTGGCCCAGGACCTGGCCATCTACCAGCCTTAGGGGAAATAAGGCTGCTTTCTGAGTGCTACCATTCCTGTGAGGCTTCACACTTACAGAAAGCCTCCTGGTAAGGTTCTGTGAGATTAGTGCTTGATTTTTGTGCCCATTTACCATGGGCATAGACAAAACAGAGAGAGAGAATGATTTGTTTGAGGTTTCCCATGCTGATAAAGTAGAGCTGAGCTAGGTCTTGTGATGTGGGATCCCTCCTCTTCCCTGCCCTGTGGGAATGAGCTGGGAGATGCCTTGACTCAGGAAACCTGATTGTCTAGCAGTTCCTTCTCTGCTCAGAAGTAGTTTTTTAAATTAAGAAAAAAAAATTTTTTTTTTGCTTAATCCAGCTATGATGGCACACTCCATAATCCCAGCTACTAGGGAGGCTGAGGCAGAAGATTCAAAAGTTCAAGGCCAGCATCAGCAACTTAGACCCTGTCTCAAAATAAAAAATAATAAGGGCTGGGGATATAGTTCAGTGGTAAAGTGCCCATGGGTTCAGTCCCCAGTACAAGACACACATACAACACAGTTTAGCACGAGTGCCCATATAGTCATAGTCCTGATTTTCAGGAAGCTGACATCTAAACATCCAGTCTTAGTACAAGGAAAAATGCAACAGGGGTCATAACAGAGGAATAAACTCCAAATTTTTGAAGTATGAAAGAAGGGAATTAGGAAAGTTTTCAGAAGGACTTTGGTATTTGGACTGAGTTGTGAAGAGTAAGTGAACAGAATTTTAGATGGGTAAAAAAAAAAAAAAGGCAGAGGGGCTGGAGTGGTGGCTCAGCAGTGGAGCACAAGGCTGGCCCGCACGAGGACCTGGGTTCAAACCCCAGCACCATGTACACAACTAAGTCAGAAAACAAAGGCCAGATGAAAAAAAAAATAAAAATTGATTCTCTTTTTTCTGTCTCTTAAAAAAGAAAAGAAAAGAAAAAAGGGGCAAGATTGGACCACAGTTGGAAATAATGTGTCATATTCTGGAAACTAGTGATTTAATGTGGCCAGAGTACAGTATAAGACCCAGTTCTCAAACTTGAGGATGCCTAAAGATCTGTATCTGGGAGGTCTGAGATGTTGCCCAGCAGGGACCTAACTGTTGCAGCAGGCAACATCAGAGAATGCTGCGCAGGTACCTTGGAAGCCGAGGTGTTAATTAATGATAAAGGACCGGAAGGAGAAAAGAGGCAGTTCCAGACAGCGCTTGGCCAGTGTTCCTGCTTCTGCAGACACGCTTTTGATAACTTAGTTGTTAACCATGCTCAACCACAATTTTAATCAGGTGCCTCCTTGCTTCGATGTGTTCTATATTGTTCAGGATTCTTGGTTATAAGGGCTTGAACAGAAAAGGAGTTTTTGGAAAGGCAGAGCATGGATTGACCAGAAAAGCTGGAGAGCTGGAGCTGGGAAATGGGCCAGAACTGAGGGAGGCTCAACAGCAGACACAGTAGTGAGTGGGTCCAGGAGCAGCCTGCTTAGCACTCCACTGCCTTGAGGATCTATGGATTGCCCCTGCTTTCCTGGGTCATCCCTCAAGAGCCCTGTTCCTGGTGGGAGCATGCATTAGTCATAGCTAACTGGCCTTCCCTCCCACCGAGGCTGCCGGACGGACAACTCTCTAAAAGGAGTATCAGGGTGCCAATAGGAGGATCAGGCCTGATGATGGGAAAGTTAAGCAGAAGTGATGAATACCCCCTGCACTTTCTATTCCCCTTCTCTTCACCTCCAGAGCAAAAGCCAAGGGTCTTTGATGGCAGTAAGGCTTTCACAGTTTAACTGTAGGCAGCTCCATCTCTGCACTTTGCTCCGTACTCTCTCTGCTTTGGCAGCTTGCAGGACAGTTCCTGGTGCTGTGGTGTTGCTAGAACTGTTTTTCTCTGGAGTCCCCTTCTCTCTAACTCATAAAACCCTTTTCATCTCAGCTTTCGCTGCCTGCCAAGATGGATCAGTCCTTTCTCTACTCTCTGACAGCCCTTTGTGGGACGCTTGTCTGTTCTCACTCTTCTTGCAGTTTATAGAGTTGGTTGGATTTCTGTCTTCTCTATAAGATTGAGAGGTGAGGGGAGCTGTACTTTTCAGTTCTTGCTCTCTGCTGGGTCACACACAAGGCACTAGGATCCTCTAGCTCCCAGCACACAGAGCATGACATGCAAATGCTGAGTGGATGTTTGTGCATGGTTTAATGAATGCTTGTTTTACAAAAGGCATTATTTTTGTCCTTAGTCTTAGGGAGATTTGGGCAATACATAGAAGAGTAGGATAGTGGTTCTTTGGGGCCTTTCATTTTTACCTAATGGTTTAAAGTACTGAATAATGTTGAGCTCGCTTGCCCGCTGGGGGACAGTTCAGGGTTTGTACCTGACTTTGTTGACCATGGGTCATCTGTCATTGTGAAACCTGAGGCCCTCCTCTTGCAGAACCGGATCATACAGGATCAATTCCTTAGAGTCTCACTCACTCTCTGCATCTTGCTCAACTTTTCGTTTCAAAAGAGTGAAAGAACTGTGTGAAGCCAGGGCCAGGGTAGACAAAGATATGGGAAAGACCTGGGATGACACATCTTTACCTTCCTGAGCTTGGGGTGTTAATTCACTCATGGAAGAAGCACTCACTGGGCATCTGCCCAGTATCACACTCCGGTGACATCCATACAATAATGGAACTAAAGCTTCCACATTATGTTGTGGCTAAGAGCTTGACTTGAAATCACTACTGACTACAGGGCACTGAACAGATTACTTAACCTGTGCCTCATTTTCCTCATCCGTAAAGTGGAGCTGGTATGGCACCTTACCTGAGAGCATTACGGAAATGACATGAGGAAATCTGTTTAAGGTGTTTAATGTGATTGCTTACACATAATAAGATCTCAGTGAATGTTAACTATTACTGTACTATTTTTATTATTACTAATTGGCTCTGGGTTTTTTTTTGTTGTGCTCAGAGTCTCATCTGAGAGCAAGCATTTCAAAGTAATAAATGAACAACATGGATGGCTTTTCAAATGTGGGTGCCAAGAATCTGATGCCTCTAATTTAGCATTAGGTAAGGATTGGAGTTTCTGGGTAGGGCTCTTTCTTGCATGGGCAGGGACTCCCATGCAGCAATCCAAAGTCCAGCCACCATGAGGCGGGGCAGCCCAGAGAGGAGGCCCTGTGGTGTGGGGGTTGGGTGGACTTCTGTGGCAGGGTGCTGGGGAGAGAGCAGAAGACTTGGGAAGGAGAAAAGCTCCTGCCCCTGCTTGTCCCTTGCTCAGCACATGCCTGAGACCATGTTGAAGATCTCCCCCTCTTTGAAGTTGAGTTTGTTTTCTTAATGTTCAAGATCCATCATCATCATTATTCAAGCACTTATGTGCTAGGTATTATCTAAGGTGCTTCATGCTCCATAACTCATGTAAAAGAGTGCTTGAGCCAGATTTGGTGGTACACACCCCTAATCTCAGCTACTCGGGAGGTTTGGGGCCAGCCTGGGGCACCTTTGTGAGACCTTGTCTCTAATTTTAAAGAAGAAAGGGACTGGGGGCAGGGGTAGTTCATTGGTAGACCACCTGAGTTCAATCTCTAGTAACCCCCATAATACCTCAAAAAAAATCTTGAAGCAGCTACCTCACAAGGTGATTTTTTTTTAAAGAGAGGGACAGTGAGAGAGACAGAATCAATTTTATTTAGTTTTTCATGTGGCTTTCATTGCTCTGACACTTTGTTGTGTACATGGTGTTGGGGTTTGAACCCATGTCCTTGTACATGCCAGGCAAGCACCATAACCACTGAGCCACCTCTCCAACCCCTCAAAAGGTAATTTCTTAAGATGTATATAAAATAACAAGAGTGTGTGAAAGTCCTAGCAAGGTGATAAAATCACAAACAGTGTAACAGTGGTGCTAACCAGGTCATTTTCTGGTAAAAGTAAAGTTGCATTTAAACTTTGTAAATAAGTATACACATGCTCACACACAAACTCATGGTAAATAGCAGTAAAAAGAATAGCATTTTAGGCAACGTATCCCAATAGGTGCCTCCAGCACCACACCCCTCTTTTTATACCAGGGCTTTGCACCCAGCCCTGGCAGATATTTACACAGGGTTTCCTCTATTAGAATATATGCCTCTAGAAGGCATTTATTTTTGTACCTGATAACATCTTAGTTAATGTTTGTTAAATGCATGTGTTAAGAGATATGTCTTTATTGTTTTTGTTAAAAGACTGTTCTTTTTTATTATTAATTAATTAATTAACTTATTTATTTTTGGTACTGGGGACTGAACCTGGTGCTTTACCACTCACTGAGCTGCATCCCTAGGTCTTGTTAATTTGCTGAGGCTGGCCTTGAATTTGCAATCCTCCTGCCTCAGCTTCCTAAGACTCAGGGATTATAGGTGTACATCACCATGCTTGGTTAGAGCGCCTCTTCTAGGAAGGAGCATCTTGTCAAAGCAGAGGTCTCATTTGGAGGTTAATTTAATAATTTGGGTAGGTAAGTGTACTTGGAAAATTCAAACAGGCAAAAATATCTCCTCCCCGGGGATGGAGCAGTGACTCGGTAGTTACCTCAGTTGCCTGGCATGTGTGAGTATATGAGTTCAAACCCCAGCACCACATACACAGCAAAGTGTCGGAGGAATGAAAGTCACATGAAAAACTAAGTTAAAATTGTACCTCTCTTTCTCTCTCACTGTCCCTCTTTAAAAAAAAAAAAAAAAAAAAAATATATATATATATATATATATTTATGTGTATGTGTGTGTATCCTCCCACGTCCCCTGAGACTGGTGTTCTTCCATTAGCATGGAAACATCGAGCTC